>JAQPZY010001607.1:4985000-5042500 GCA_029931535.1 Margaritifera margaritifera
GGTCAGCTTAATTCTCTCCTGACAAGGCCGTTTTCAACATGAAGTCTCTGAATCATATGGTACATAAACCGAGAGCTATTTAATATTTTATGCAACCAGATAGCCTTTCTCAAATGGTCTACATTTGTTTGCAAGGCCATAACGCTTTTCTAACATTAAATTTGACCCACATTCGCGCACATAGATGGGGACAGAAAAGGAACACTAATACGATGAGTATTCTAATGAAAATTATATAAATTGACATGGAAGAGTGAACACTGATAACCATGAATATAAACCTGAAAATTAGAACAAATTGACATGGGGGAGTAGGGGGAGGGCGATATCCAGCTGAATGAACAAATATTTTGCTTTTTTTATTTTAAAACCTGAAAATATAGAGTTCTTATTCTGTTTTTCTTTAAAATAGCAAATTCTTGTATAATTTACTCTTAAGATACAGATTTCTGTGAAATGCCATAAAAATAACTTGAAAGGAACATTTGGATGTCAGTGGAGATATTGTTTGATTCATTAAAGACCCATTCACATCTTTTTTCCAGAGGATATCCATATTGCAATTTCGGAGCACTATTTACCAGGCACCAAGGAGAGGCGCTCATCTGTGCTTTTTCCGGAGAAAATAAAACTTCAACTTAGATCCAAAAGGATTAGTCCAACTATTTTACTTCAGAAAAAGGTGGATTCTCGCTCATGGCTACCAATCCGATACCATAGTAACGATACATTTGTAAATGAGCACAATGATGGCAGTGAGGTGAGTACGTTTCTTTAAAAGTAAAATGCTATTTGAATTTTGTGTTCCCCAAGTTAATTTAATTTTTTAAAATCTGATAAAACCTTTTTTTAAAAATTAGAAAACAACTTTCCATTTTTAAATTGTATGCAGTGCGTGCATCTGTGACTGAATGGACGGATGGATGGGTGGTCTGATGGAAAAGGAATGATCAATAGTTGTAGTGGTGGGTGGATCAAGTTTGAAAAATATTTTTAAAAATATTTTAAACCAATCTTCAGAATTTACTTGTTGTGTTTTTCTTCTTGTCTATATATAATTTCACTTGTTACTTTCTTAACACACCAAAGGTATTTCAGATTTAAGTTAAAGTCATCGAGTTCTTGGTGCAAATACATGTTTAGAATAAGTTTAAATACAACTTAATGTGTAAAGTGCGTGCTAAAGAGTATTTATATGCAATACCTGTTACTCGATCCCGACCTCTGTTTCGAATCAAATAAATAAAAAAGCAAACAAAATAATTCAAAAATTACTTGAGATATACATACGTTTCCGTTATTTATGAAAGCTAAATAATTGAGTTTTGTGTGTAGATGTAAAGAAGCAGTCAAACGTATCTAAAGAATAGAAAAGTTATATTAATTTATTCTTTTTCATATTACAAACCTGAATGTACCTTTGGTAGATAGCTCAGTCAGTTGAGCAAAAGTTTTTGCTGTTTGTTTGCAAAGCCATTAATAATGTGAATTATATTTAGAGCACAGCGGCAGACTGTTGCAGCATCTTGCACGCAATATTTATGCGAATGCTTGATACTGAATTTTAATTAATATCTATACTGTATTTGAAATTTTAGCACAGTACACTTCCTGCTTAAACCAAGTTTATTTCAAATAAGAACTGAACTTCATTATTTACAGAATTCATGAAGCTTAAAAATCGATTGCAAACTGCATGAACAGCTGTCAAGAAGGCCATTCATGCAGTGTGCAATCAAACTTCAAGCTTCATAACTTCATGAATTCTGTAAAATATGAAGTTCGATTCCTACAATTACAAGTAGTTATAATATATATATATATATATATATATATATATATATATATATATATATATATATATATATATATATATATATATATATATATATAAGACAGAAACAGAGTAATATAAAGAATAAGATTTCGGGGTCGGTATGTTTTGAATCACTGGCAATTATTTTAATTTTTAGCTCACCTCTAGGTAGTAGAGGTAAGCTATTGTACTATCCCCCCTCCCGGCGTTCACACAGTTAAATGCATACACATATGTACACCCTGACAGTTAAAAGCATACAGATATGTGCACCCTGACAGTTAAAAGTATACACATATGTACACCCTCACAGTTAAAAGCATACACATATGGACACCCTCATTGAATGTCAAACATTCTGTCTTCCTAGGTCCTAGGTAACAGGGAGGTGGGTGATGGGGCTAACTTTGTACATACATGCATATTAATTGTACATTCTTGATTAAGTTTTTGTGTTTAGCGCAGTGTTTTTGCACACTATATAAATACTATTATACCTAGAATCATGAAACTTGGTGAGGGGGTGCATCTTGATTAGTACTACACCCTCATCACAAATGTAGATAACCTATATTCCACGCTTCACTGACTTTGGGATACATTTTGTGTTTTTAATATATTTTTCACGCTCTGTTCATGCTAGTGTGATCAAACTAGATGATTGCATGTATCTCTATTACTACCACACCCTTGCCACAAAAGAATGTAAATGTAAACTACATTTCACATTTTACTGGTTTATGCTAATTTTTGCCTATGGCTCATAAAGAAATAGTTTGTTGCATCCTGCATATATACTGTTATACCCATCACAAAAATTGGTCACTGTGACCTATATTTCATGCTTCACTGATTTGGATTCAATCTCATACACTGTTCATGCCAGAATCATCAAACTTGATGATTGTATGCATCTCTATCAGTACCAGAGCCTTACAACAAAAGACATTCATTGTGATCTACATTTCACATTTTACTGGTTTATGTTATATATTTTTTTTGCATTTAGCTCATGACTACATTGTGTTTTATCTACTATATAATACTGTTTTACCTGGAGTCATGAAACTTTGTGAGAGGATGCATCTTGATAAGTACTAGACCCATATCTTAAAAGTAGGTCACTGTGACCCATATTTCACATTTCACTGACTTCGGTTCAATTGGATGTTTTGATTGTTCTTGCTTTAATCATTAAACTAGATGACTGTAGACATCTCTCTTAGCACCAAAAATGGTCACTGTGATTTATATTTCACATTTTACTGGCTTACATTAGGTGTATGCATTTATGACTACATAGTTTTTTTTGGTATGCTATGTACATAGGTTCCTATCAAGAATAATGAAACTTGGAGATACATCTTGATGAATACTACTCCTCCATTTCAGTAGTAGATCATTATGGTCCATATTTTACGCTTCATTGACTTTGGTTAAATTTTGTGCTTCATGTTCATTTCTCAGGCACTGTTCATGCTAGTATCGCCAAATTGATGATGATATGCATCTGTGTTACTACCACATCCTTATGACAAAAAAGGTTCATCGTGACTTATATTTCATCTGTTACTGTCTTTAATTAGGTATTTACATATAGCATATGACCACATGAGTTTTGTCATGTTATATGCATATTATTCTACCTACAATCTTGAAACTTGTTTTTGCAAACGTGGTCTATGTGACCTATATTTTATGCTTTAATAACTTTGCTGATTTGTTTTTAAATGTTAATTTCTTGTGTGCCGTTTATGTTACAATTATGAAACTTGATAATTGGATACATCTCTGTTACTACTACACCCTTAAAACCAAACAAGATCACTGTGACCAACATATTTTGCTTGACTAACATAGGCAGGGTATTCGTATAAATGGTCACATAGATTCATCCATGCTCGACGTATATACATCTTACCCTACTCAGAAGCCCTTTTTTGACCAGTGCAGTTGGAAGCAGGAATAAATATGTTTATTCAATGGTAAACTTCCCATATTATTGACTAAGCTTGTATACTGTGTTATGTTACCCTCAACACAATAACTGTGTATTGTACATGTGAAAGAGTATATGAATTAGATGAGTGGACCGTATGCTGTATACTTTTCATATGAGGCCTCATCTGCAGTGGCTAATCAGGGTAATTATTGATGCATGAACAATGTTTGTACTGCTGGCTGTCCACTCCAAGGTTACTCAAAGCCTGTGACTTTCATCCAGTAAAATCTGGCTTCTAGGGATGAACATCGATAATAGCTTCTCAAGCAGATTTTAAGAACAGTGATTTTATGTAACACAAAAATACAACAACATCATTAATCTCGGATTTCTATCAATTGATTATAGTATCTCTACTCTGATATGATAGAAAAGAAGGTTCTTTTTGTATTGTTTTAGGTCTTTAATGCCCTGTCACAGTAGTTAGGTAGGTGGGTGGGTGGGTGGGTAGGTAGGTGGATAGTTAGGTATGTGGTTTCACAGTATATCAGCGCAATAATGGCTATATAGTGCTAATTAAAAGTTTACATTCAAAATTTTAAAATGGTTAAAAGTTCCGAATGTAAAGATGAAATATTGGAAAACAAATCTTAAGTTAGAAAAGGGGCAATGATAGTTTTAATCTTATTTTTTTCTGCATGGTGTTTGCAATGTCTGCTGGAAAGTAGTTGAAGTAGAGGTGAGCTATGTAATCGTTGATTACACTCTAGTAATCATAGCTGCTCGTTTGTCCACAGTTAGTAAGCATAAACTTTTTTTTGGGGGGGGGAGGGAGGGGGTTAAACTTATATAACATATATGTCCCAGAAACTATTATTATCTATATTACAATGAAAACAAATATTGCATCTCAATCAAATTGATGACAAAACAATGATTAATATCTATTTTGAGGAAACTTGGTATGAAATGAAGAAAACTATATATTTGGTAGGTCCTGAACAAAAATATTCAATTGATTTTGATCAAATAATAGATAGGGTAGTCAACTGCAATAAATGTATAACGTCATTAGTATCTATCCAAAGTCATGAATTTTACAATAAAATAAAGATTGAATAATTAAAGGTGATGGGGAGTTTGGCGAGTTAATACCTAAATCATTCAGCATATACATAGACAATAACAATTTGTAGCTTTAGGCGATGTGTCAATACATGCAGGTGAAAAACTTTAGACGGGCAATCAATAAAGAAATTAAATTTGTAAATGAAACATAATAAACAACCATGATGACAATGATACTAGGTACATACTTGAAGTTGATCTGGAGATTCCTACAAAGTTGCATGACTACTTTAAAGACTGAGTGCCTGAGAAACCTAATTTGGATGATTTGTCAGAATTTCAAAGTCAGTTTACTGTACAAGGAAATGCAATAAAGCCAACAGTACCAAAATCGCAATGTACAACAAAGAACAAAGATAAATACGCCACTGACTCAAAAATCCAAAGTTGTATATTCAATTAGGCCAGAAACTGAAAAAGACACAAAGATTTGTCTTGCATGATCAACGACCGTGGTGGAAGTCATGCATCAAGCTCAAGACAGGTTTGAGCCAAAAAGTTGCTGACGACTTCAAGAAAGACTTCTTTTAACAGATGAATAACTCAGTGGTTGATAAAAAGATGGAAAATCTCAGGATAAGAACAACAGCTAAAATATGTACAGATGAAAGACAAAATATGGATAATTTCAAAAAGACTTACCATTTGCGCAGAGAATGATAATTGGTGCTGATTTAGCTTGAGGCAGTCTTAAAAACAAGAAAATTAAATTAACTAAGTATGTCTACGGTTGTTTTCCTGAGCTAGAACCGTCCAAATGGTTGGTCTATGCGTTTTATTACAACAAGATATAATGATTAGATAAAACTACTTTTAACCGATACGGATTCACTATGTATCAGTATTGAAAACAAACAATGTTTATATTGACAAGAAGGATAACATTCAGTTATACGACATTAGTAACTATCCAAAGGACAACGTAATCGGTATACAACCAGTAAATAACAAAATTCCTGGACTTTTCAAGGATGAGGTAAACGGCACAGCTATCAACGAGTTTCGTGGATGAAGATCAAAACTCTATTCATTTTGAACCAATCAAGAGGAAAAGAAAGTGTGCAAAGGAATTAAAAGATCTGTGATCAATCAAAGTTTAAGATTGGAGATGACCGTACCTATTTATTCAATCAAGAGGACAATTAGAAAACAACAAATTTCCTTGTATCATACAGTCATGAAATGTAGAGCATTGTGATGAACAATATAGCTTTGTCATGTTATGATGACAAGCGCTTTTTGGTTGACAACATAAATGCATTACCTTATGGCTGTTTAAAAAAAATCATTTTTACATTCATTGCAATTTTAAAATTCCTTTATATAATACAGGGCACATGAAACAAGCATTTCCGTTGCAAAGGAGTTATGCTGGAATGTAATTGCATCATCTAAAATACTAAGCATGTAACGAAAATCTACAAACTTTCGTTAATTTGCAACGCTTTGTCTGAGTTAGAAAAAGACAGGAACATACGTAGAACCTGCAAAAGAAAATATTTTAAAAATAAAATAGAAGTTAAGTCATGTGATGTTGCATCATTAATCCACCTAACAGAAGGCAATCATAATAAGTCTGAAGGTGAAACACCTTTCAGTGAGATAATATATAAGAAAGGATAGATAAAACATGACAAACCAGCAGCATGTGGTGGACCACTCGACATTTTAAAAAATGTAAACAAACTAAACAATGATAAAAAAGAGATGATGTTGCACCGAAGATGCACCACGAAAGTCAGAGACAAATCAGCGCGGGAGATCAAGGTGATGTTTCAGAGAGACGTTGAAACAAATCGGTAGCAAGTTACCAACGGCCTTAGATCCAATGTTTAAGAAAACACATTTGGAACATGATTTCGACGAAAAAAGGCAATGTTATGAATATCAGTTAAACTTTCATTATTTAAAAGTAAACAAATAATATAGAAACTGAGTGAAATAGTTAAAATAATGACCAGATAGTGATTTGTTACAACTTTTGAAGGTTAAAGCTCCAATACATAAATGATACACCTTGAATACAACTTAAGACATATCCTATAATGGCTAACCAAGCTTCGGATTGTTAAATTCGGTTCAGGATGTTGAAATTCTTGAAGATGAGTTAGATTTAGCTAAGCAACAGATTGAAAGAATAAAGTCGATAGATCATAACATTGTTAGAAAGGCACACGAGCTGTTTAGTAATATTATCAAGCCAAAAATATAAACTAATCAAAGACATTGTGAACAAATAATATTGCAATGCACACCTAGAAACAAACAGGTCACTGATAGAAAAGTTATTAAATTTTGTCTGTTTATGATTTTATCTTTTTCCATGCAAATTGTTAGCAAACAATACAAGACTTTGTAAGGTCGTTGTCCATTTAATAGTCCGCAAAGGGAGTATCTGGCACAAAGAATTTGCCAAAGCAAACACTATCGAAGCTGATCGAGTCATTCACTACATTTTGCTTACATTGGACTATGTTTACATACTATTTTCGATTTTCGTACTACTATCTGACTCTGTTGTTATTAGTCAACAACGCTTAATAAGGGTAATAGTGAAACACTTGACTAGTTAATTGTTCAGACATTAATATATTGCCAATTTCTGATTTAAAATGTCTACCTTTAGAAGTTTGCTATAGTACTGCCACATCTGCATATATACCTTTTTATGTCTGCTCTCTCGCTCTCTTTCAAATCGTGTCTAAACAGTTATTGCAGTTAAGCACCGCATCTATTTGGAGATCAAAATCAATTGGATATTTTTGATTATGACAAACCACTCATTAAATTGTCTCCATTTCACACCAAGGTTCATCAAAATGTATCTTAAACATTGTTTTATCATCAATTTCATTGATACATTTTTTTGCAATAATTTTTAACCTTTGGCAGTATAGAGAATGAGATTCTCTGGACCATTTGTGTAATATAAGTACTTTTAAAAAATATATAAATTTTATGTTTAACAGCTGAAGACAAACAAGCACCGAGCCGCGAACCGGCGAAGCAGCTGTAATAAAAATTGACATAGTCAATAGTTCAACATTGGCCCAGAATTCTCAATTTATATACTACTGAACTGATATGTAGGTAGAATTATAGTGTTTAAACTTGTTTTATTGCCAAGAAGATAACAAGGCAAAAGGGTTGTAAGAAAGTTTTTCAACTTTAAAGTGCCTCGTCATTATAAACTTAATTATTTAATTAATGAGCATGCAGGCAAGAGTTGTGGAAACAATCAAGATAGGTGCCGCACATACAAATAATAAAATGAAAAGGATTAAGGAAGGATAAGAGCGGAGGAATAGTGTTTGGTGTGGTCCAGTGGGTAGAATTTTAACTGTAGACATAAGAGAGCACAAAATATTCATATGTTTGTTAATATTTTTTGTGTTGATTACAAATTTCTTCATTTCTTTTTCCAGCAAAATGTTTTTGTTCCGCTGTGTAAAGTTCGTTGCCAAATCAAAGCGTATCAGAATCAATATTAATATTCATTACTGATAATCTGGTGAAAAAAGCCCATTTCTTGTGTTATTAAACAGTCTGCATAAAAAAGTATCGTCCTTTTCTATTAGAAATCAGCACGAACAGGAAGGATCGGCGATAAGATTATAGTTGCCTTTCTTGGATATTAAAACCCGTCACACATTGAATCAAATCCAGGTAACTGAGAGCGAGATTGTAGACATAATTACCACACTACAAACTAACAAAGCTTCTGGTCCAGATAATATCAGCAACTTCTTACTTAATTAGACGAAATTGTAAATTTCCAAACCACTTCTTAATAAGTTATTAAATTTACGAACATTTCCAAATCAATGGAAAATGTTCAAATTGGTGCCAATATTAAAAATTATGACAACTACAGACCCATATCCCATTTGATAGTTTTCGTAAACGGATCTTAATGAAATTAAATCTAGAAATAACCCTAACCCTTAACCCTTAAACCCAAGCACCTAACCCTATTAAAAATAGAGTCGCTTATTCTAAATGCAGATCTTGAAACCCTTCTTTTAGGGCATGTTTACTAAACAATGATAGACCAAATTCAATCCTAAAAGAACTGACATGATATCTTCTATCATCTTACCAGCTTCCTATGCTAAACTAATCTTTTGAGACATTAAGCTTTAAAACTTTTCACAGACATTTAGGACTAACTCTTAGCAGCGGTGGAAAATGGTCGCCAGACCTATATGAATTGTGTAACTCTATTTCGTTCAAGGTATTTATTGAATTCATACTAAGTAGGAAATCTTTGGAGAATATATACTTCTCATTCATACGACCATGCCTGGAGTATGCTGTTGTTGTCTGGGGCGGCTATCGAGAAGAAGAATCCAATACGTTCTCAAACTATGGGTCGCGGCCCTCTTGTGGGCCACGGGATTGTTGCAGGTGATATATTAGCCATACAAGAGTACCTAGATGTAGGCCGCGGGTGCAAAACGTTTGAGAACCATTGGGTTAGAGAAATTACAGTTAGAAGTTGCACTAATTGTCACCGGACTTAATAGATACATAGCAGCAGAAAATCTGGATATAGAGACTTGCTGGACAAAATCTACGTGAAAGAAGAAATCCCCACAAATGAAGTACCTTTTGCAACATAATTAATGACTAGTGCTCAAAATGCATGAAAAGAACTACTAATACTATGAAAGTTATCGTACAAACTTGAATCTAAGGAACCGCATAAACCGCCAATTTCCAAACGCTAGACTCCAATAAGTAAAGCGATTCTTTAATAATTCGAGCATACCACTGTGGAACAACCTTCCAGAAAATATAAGACAAGCATCAACCATATCAGACTTTAAACGTCGCTTATCAAATAACAGAGAACAAAATCCCACACTACCATACATATTGTGCTCAAACATTACCTTATTCAAAAATAAGAAACAAAGGTAGCCCATTAAATAATGACCCATTTAGCAATCACCAGATTCAGTCAGATTTATGCAATTGTGGTGAAACACCTAAAACAACCTCACATTTTTTCTAGAATGAACACTTTACGAGAATTGTGGTTGGAACATGATACACAATCTCAAACTAATTTCTGTTACCTGTATCAGTGTATTTGCTTCTTTATATATCCTCAGTTATTTTCAGTGATACAAATTGTAAAGAATTTAAAATGGTACAAGATTTTATGAAAGAAACTGGAAGATTTTCTCAACAGGTATGATACTATGTTATATTTATATTTACATTGCATGTTATGGTCGACTCTCTTTACCTCCTGCCTCACGTATCCATGTTTAATATTTTTGTAGACGAAGAGCATTAGCTAATTGGAGAACTTGTTGTCGAACCCTCTTTACCTCGTGAAATACAAATAAATATGTTTAAAATAACTAAACTAAACTAAACTTTCTAAAATAATCTGTTCCGAGTCAAGGTTGAGTCTTTTAGAGTATAACGTTTTATGATTCGCAGGACTGATAGTCAATTGCATGAAGCAGAAAAGTACACGTTTTCCACTAAGTATTGTGTATTGAAAACTGTATATTATAATTAATGTGAGAAATGTATGGCAATACATTATTGTCACGACCAGGCCTGGAATTTAAACAAACTTTTCAATTGAACTGGTCGTAGCGTCAAAAGCTTACAAAAAATATAAATAATTTAATTGAGCAAGGTAGTTAAGGCCGGAAATGCGAGGTAATTGTCATCAATACCTTTGGAGATATTTGATCTCAAAGGTTTGAGTAAATTGTCAGTTTTGAAAGATTACGAATTTAAGGCTAGAATCTATATTTTATGGAGCGACCCCTGGAAAATCAAGATTTATTCAAGTCGTCGAGGTTTTACGTTTTACAATCATTTCACGATGAGATGAAACGATATTTTAAATTTTTTTTCTTCTTCTTGTTAATGCAACTTTGCCATCAGTAAATCTTGCGGAAATAAAATATTTTCTTTTTCCTCGTTAAATTACGCACAACACTTTGCATTTCAGACAAAAAATGCTTGTCACGTTGTTTACAAAGTTACATACAGGGTGAATCACACTTACAGGTAACGCCACAGCAGGTAATTACCTTCAACCCAACCCTCTTTAAAATATTTGCTTCAGCAATTTAATAAACATACATTTATTTCCAATAATTTATTTTCAATCTAAAAGTAGCTCTTTCTGATCATACGAATTTCATTTTATATCTAGTCAATATAATTCTGACATGTTAAGCAGAGAACATATATACCTAGCTCTAGTTTCACTAACATTCTCAAAATTTCTCCTCAAATAAAGATTTTGCAATGTTTTTCTTAGGATATTTCTGACAATGCTGGGATTTTTGTGAGAGACGGATATAATGCAAATTAACTCCTTATTTTCAAAGTTGTAGACCTAGAATTCCGTTTATTCTTGAAAAACAAGCTGAGGATTTCATAAAATGTGAGGAAATCATTAATTTTTTTTCAAAGATAAAATTAAGACTAATTTCAAGAAAATGCAGGGTATTAAGACTATTTTAATCCTTAATGCCTGCTGAATGTTCAACATAAAACTCACAATTCCAGATCAAGCAATGCTTAGTGAAACTGGAGCCTGGCCTTGTATGCACGGTGAAACCGGGGCCAAGCCCAGTAGGCACAAAACTCTTCAACTTGAATGCAAACTCAGGCTCATATTTTGTTCCTTTTAATTACATCGACATCATACTTAGTACATGTCTGTACAACAGTTCTCATTTTTAACATAATTCATAAAATAAATTATTCCAATTTTAAAAATCTTTTGTAGGTATATCAGTTTGTTCATTATCGAATATTCAAAATCAAACACATGTTAAGGAGTTCCATAAATACGAGCCTTGCCATGAATTCATAAAAGTTTCAAGAACAAATGGAGGATATATGCTTGTATCGAGTGAATACTGGATATATTTCATCGAGTGAGTAAAAATACTAGAGTTTTTAGCCCTGGAGATGAAATATGTCCGTTATTAACTCAGAACAAGCAGATTTTCTTGTTATGTTATGCTGAAACATGTTGACTAGATTTAGTGTATAACAGATTGTAGTAGCTGTTTTCTTACGGTAGTGTCAGCTGTTTACCGTTATGTTCTGCTGTGTTTTTGTACATTCGCACAGAATATATGAGCAGTAAAACAATTCGCTTTCCTAATTCAAGGTAAGAATGCACATACTTGAAAAAAAAATGGAAACAAAATTAAGTTCATAGTAAAATTTGAACGTGGTTCTCTTGCGTGACACGTCGACATGCTACCACTGCACCAAGCGATTGCCAACATAACGATCGACATGCTACTGCACCAAGCGATTGACAACATAGCGATCAACATGCTACCACTGCACCAAGCGATTGACAACATAGCGAAAGAAATTCTTTGGTCATAATATTATCGGTCTTTTGAGAAAAAAAATCTTGAGGGAAAATATAAATTGATAATTCACTCCAGTGATCAATTGAGGGAAAATGTATATTGATGATTCACTCCAGTGATCAATTGAGGGAAAATGTAAATTGATAATTCACTCCAGTGATCAATTGAGGGAAAATGTAAATTGATAATTCACTCCAGTGATCAATTGAGGGAAAATATAAATTGATAATTCACTCCAGTGATCAATTGAGGGAAAATATAAATTGATAATTCACTCCAGTGATCAATTGAGGGAAAATATAAATTGATAATTCACTCCAGTGATCAATTGAGGGAAAATGTAAATTGATAATTCACTCCAGTGATCAACTGAGGGAAAATATAAATTGATAATTCACTCCAGTGATCAATTGAGGGAAAATATAAATTGATAATTCACTCCGGTGATCAACTGAGGGAAAATATAAATTGATAATTCACTCCAGTGATCAATTGAGGGAAAATATAAATTGATAATTCACTCCAGTGATCAAAATTATTTCTTTTGGAAAATCTACTAATTCTCGAACTATCATAAAATAAATAACGGGATTTACTCCAAACCTTTAGATCAAATCTTTTAATGATAATTAAATGAAAATGTGCAGCTGTACGTGCCTTGTTCCAATAAAACATAGCTGCACATTTGTATTTTTGGCTCTAACGGAGCAATTATTTCTAAAACAGAGTTTCGAGTCAAAGTCTGAGCTGTTTAATGAAAAATACATGCATTCCATAAAACATCTATTAATACAGACCCTGAAACATGTAAGTAGCCCAAAAATGCATTTCAAATGTATTTCTTTTACATTTGCGTTTCGATAAACTATCTCATCGTTTACCGTTCATCTTCTCATCTTTCATCGCTTGCCTTGTTAAGTCATGCTTTTCTCGTTTACGTGACTTGTTGATCGTTTGTTGCTTGAGCGACGCAGCGTTTGGTATAGACCGTTTAGCGTTCGTACTTCATTTGCTCATCGTTCGTTCTGCGTTCATTCTGCATTAATTGTGCCTAAGACATCAAAAGATTTGCATATGATGTCAATTGATAAACAAGGTACATGTATATGCCATGGCGGCTACAGTAGTATTTCCGATGTGCTTTTCCTATCATTGGCGGAAAGGTCCGTCTGTGTTCTGATTGGAACAAACCGTTATGAAATATATCACCAGTCTATAATTTCCATGGTGCACTAAAGTTATTCATTTGCAGACAAGAGTGAAGGCTGAGTTCCATTTCGTTTATTCTTGCAGCACTATCAGAGTTATTTTGATAAAGGTCACCATGCATCCGCCCTTTTGACACGTGAAAATGGCCAGCTACAAGTGGTAAGTAATCTATAAGTAACACTCATCTTGACAACCTGACCTCTTAGAACACAAACAATATTTTGAATTTTAACATGCAGCCACTCGTATCAACAGAAGCCAATTGTTTTTCTCCTCCTTGCTGTTTTATTTATTTATTCATTTATTTATTATGATGATATTGAAAATCTATTTTTTAATAAGGCTTAGTTCTGGATTACACCTCTATGTGTGCTCAGATGCACGACTGACAGAATGAAAGCTAGTTATTGTAGACGGATGCTTGAGACAGCTTGGCCACAGACTTGAATAAATGTACGTGGGAGAAATTTTATAGTCTTATTGTGGCTGCAGCTGCTTCACACAATTTCATACCTGTTATACATCTAAGCGACACTATTTTTGCAGAGAACATGTTGGTATAAGATAATTATAACACCGTAGTACTTTTAGGGCAAGCACACATAAATTACTTTGGTTCCGCCTGCAACTGACCTCCCAGATATGAGAATGCTCCCCCACCTCACCCCAGTCCACCGCCACTGCCCCTACACACACACACACACACACACACACACACACACACACACACACACACACACACACACTAATTGTCATAGCTGTTTATTTCAAATATGTTTTTCTATATCTCAAAAATTATGGTGATTGACAGATACATTAAAATGAGTTGTGAACAATTCGTGAAAATTGGACGAAAAAGTTCGGAACAATAGAGATTTAAAATTCTTAATTCCCATTTGTAGCTTGTCTCCACTTATAGCGAGATAATGCGTGGTTTGACTGTAAGGTGGGGACCGAAGGGGGGGGGGGGGGGCATTGTTCCAGAGAATCCTGTTGAGTGCACTATCGAAATGAATCAATAAATGAGTAAATAAATGCATAGATGCTTCATAGGAGAGAAAAATGTTTAAATTAGTAAATAAACTTGCAAACAAACATATATGTACAACTGTGTAAACAGTTGAAGAAAATGGTTTTTTTTTAACCTTCAACTGTGCAATAAAAATGTTAGATTCACTTGGTTACGTTAAAAAAGAAAAGATGTCAATGATTTTGCATCTTTTCATCTCATTTCATTCATATAAACAACCTTTGAAAACAAATCTTCGACCATTGATCTAATGAACATACTAGGAAAGTTTGACATATTGCCTTCAAAACTTTTATTAGAAATACTTTATTAGTCAAGTAATTATAAATTTCATATTTTATATAATTATTATTTAGACTGTCATTAATGATTTCACCAGTTACACTTATAATTAGAAAGGAACGCACAAAGAAACGGACGAACAAACAGACTAAGATGCAGATAAGTTGAAAAGTGAAAAAGTAGATATAAGAATGAATGAATGAGCAAACAAACAAACGAACGAACACCAAATGGATGAATGAAAGGGAGCCGGATAGGAGAATTAGGAAACATACACACGATAATATACACACAAATGAGAGTAAATTTAAGGATAAATAAATGACCATTAAAAGAGCGTAAGATTAATAGGTTAAATTGAAAACTTGATTTATTTACAAAATGACGCGTGACGTCTGGTTTTTATATTATCCTGGTGTGTTCACTGAATACACTGATATGAGATAAGCAATATAATTCAAATTAGATCTTTGAAAACTTTCATGTGACATAATAAATAGCCGTCTTGGTTAAAAGACACCGTCGGTAAATCAAACCTTGCTTATCTATGATAAATAGAAGAGCCATATTTGTTATTATACTTGTTGCATGAAGTATGAAGTCAACAGTAGTAATGTTTAGAACATAACTTAAAACGTTTCTGAGTGCTACTAATTGTTTTTGTTTTTTTTATGTTTTCTTTTTTTGTTTGTTTTTTTTTTTTTTTTTTGTGCTAACAATCTCAGGATGGAATAAGGGGTATTTGATAGGTTTGCCCCCTGAAGAGAAACCTCGTAAGTTCTCGCGGTATTTACCGTCACTTGAAGGATTCTGGGCACGCGCACCGACAATGTAGAAATCCTCTGTTAAGAAAGCATTTACAACTACCTGCTTGATCAAATTGGGCGGCGGTCGATTGCCATGTTTACTATGCGATATTTGATGAGATATGCCGCGCCCAGCCGAAAGGTCAAGTAATATGTCACCTATACAACTGATCGTGTTTTAAAGATATAAATGTGGGTAAATTCATTTTTCTCAAGGTATCTCTGATTGACTATGCTATTTCAAGCGTGGGAGTCCTAACACTTATCAAAGATTTACAAGTTATTGATGTAGATTCACTTTTTATTGACGGCCATTCTTCGTTGACTCTCCTTTTTTCTATGAACGGTGTGGTAAGACATTTTTCAGGTCAGACATTTAAAAGATTGATGAAAACCAGCACAGATGAATGAAGACAAAATGAAACAAAAAAAGTAAATTATAATTGTTTAATACTATAAATAAATATGTAAATATTCATAACAGTATTACAACGACCAAACTTAGAAAACTTTCACTCTAGGAAACCAAGAGGTTTCTGCAAGATTATGAACAAGTTAGAAACGCAACATGAGAACTCGAACATAAAAATTGAAGAGTTGTGTGTTTTTTGAAGAACTTAATCATACCTGAGTGGTAGATGGAATATGTGAATAAATTTTAATATAAATCATGATGATGAAATCATTACTAAAACTGTGATGAAATTACCGCATGTGTTAAGAAACTTAAGAATTGTAAAGTTTTTTGCCAGTGACTGAATTACAAATAAATATATGAAAGCATCCTTAAATCTAATGCTTCCTCCATAACTTTTTAATCTGATACTTGATTAAACAATTCTACCAGATGTTTAGTTGAGGGGGATTGTAAGACCTATTTACAAGAGTACTGGAAGTCAAATTAATCCTGAGAATTACCGTCCAATAACTTAAGCAAGCTGTTTAGGAAAATTGTTCAAATCAGTCTTGAAGAACAGATTAACAGAGTTAATCGATCATTACGGTATTCTAGACGATTTCGTAAGGGTACTCAGCAACTGATTATATTTTTGATCTGCGTTCCCCCCCCCCCCATGACATTGGAAAGTTGTTGACTTTCAAAAAGCGTTTGATTCAGTGTGGAGACTGGATCATTGGCAAAAGCTAAATAAATACAATACAATAAATACAATAATATTGAAAACAAATTTAGAATAATTTATAATATGTACCAGGGTATACAATCTTATACTAAGTTTAATGGTAAACAAACGGTTTTTTTCGCTTTTTTATAATGGTCTTTTACACGGGAAAATCTCTAACCTTACTTTATTTCTTTATGATTTAAAATTATTTTGGTGTCAAAATAACTGTGGAATTTAATTTAAGTTTTCCTAATTATGATGATTATTATTGTTACTGGAGGTTTTAATTCTTCTTTATCAAATGATATTATCATATTACCAGAAAATGAGATAAATCTCCAAGAGAGTTTAATTGTTTTCTACAATACTGCAAGGTTCAGAAATTAAATGTGTCAATTATAGCAAAACCAAAATAATATTTTTGGTTTTAAAACACGTCAAAAAGAGTTACAATTCTTTTTAGATGGTTATACTTTAGAAGTAGTTGATCAATATATAGTGTCGACCATCCTAACTTCGGGCTTCTCCTTGATTCGTTCGTCATGTTTCTCGCGATCTCAAGCGCTTGTTTGAGATTCTGGCGTCATCAACTGGGTCACCAGCGTTGGTTCACAGTGACAGTAAGTATTGAGTAAGAAATATTAGACGAAATGAGATTTAAATCTAACAATTAAAATCAACAAAACACAATGAAAATATCTAATTTAACTAATGCCATATTTGTCTCAAGTTTGTGACCCTGAAGGGAATATTAGCTGTTCAAGCCAGGACCGCTGTTCACATGTTGCTTTTCTGTACCTTTTCATTAGGGGACCTGGATGGCCGGGCCTAAGGCGCTCCCCTTTAGAGATCACTCACACATATTACCCATGTCCACGTGAGTTCGAGTCTCGGCTCGACCAACGTGGGCATGTGAGAAAGCTTGCCCGTAGCTTCCACTGGGTAGGTGGTTCTTTCTCCGCCAAAGCCTATCATGTGCTGAAAAATGACGTTAAACCTCACAAAACGAAACCATTACCTTTTTATTAGAGGGAAACCCACGTCGGCAAAGGCAATGTAAAAACTGTTGCTATAACATATACTTCTTTGATAATGTTAGAAAAAAATAAATACAATGGAAAACTATAAAGTATGAAATTCTTCATTGGATTTTTTAAATATAGAGCAAACAAAATATCTGTTGTGAAATAGACTGAAGAAAAAAAAAGATCTTTTAAAAATTCACCACATCTTTTAAATTTGATAATTTTATTGAAATCGCTTGAAAAAATGCATTATATATATATATATATATATATATATATATATATATATATATATATATTTGTCACAATTATTTGATAAGTGTTTTATTGCAGTCAAAATATACTACAGATATAAAATACTTCTATACTGCTACTACTGCTACTAATACCACTAATAATAATAATAATAATAATAATAATAATAATTTTGTCTTCAATTATTTCATAACTTCAAAACAAAGCATTTCAAAATGAATTTTAGTAACTACCCTGTATTTCATAATTAATTGCAAATTTATTTGTTAATTGTTCTGCTATTATAATCTTTTTCGACTTTTGCAAACGTTTTCCTTGTTGTGAATAAATGCTATTTATTAAATCTTGTTTTGTTAATTTTTCTAGATTAAATCCTTGGAAGTTTTACATTATTATATATTACATAATTAATTCTTAAAGCTTTTTTTTGTTTTGGTTTAAGGAATTTTTACTATATTTATTTCTTGTATACATGTATATTAAATAAAGCTGGTGTAATTATAAATGTGAAAATAAAATAATTATTGGACAAACATTAGGGGGGATAACTTTTATAATAGAGTTACTGTTAGAGCGAAGGATGGTGATTGTAAAAGATATTATACACATCTTTTTTGGGGAATGCTTTAATGGAATTATTAGTGATGATAAGTTTATTGGCCATGTAGATAACGAGAAGATAAATAATACATTGGAAAATTTACAACTTATTACTACGCGGGAAAATTGTAAAAAGATATCAGCAGTTTTGCGTAATTACCCTTTTGTAAGTAACAATCGCTCTAATGAAACATTTTGCAAAAGCAACTTGTATCGAAACCCATAAAGGTGATTATCTGCATTCACTCTATTCTGTGCCGTTGGGATTAATTCTTGGATTTTTTTATACGTGCGTGAAGGTGCTAAAAGAATTAAGTCAGCTAAATAAAAAGATAATGCTTTAACGTATACATTTGAATATATTAATGAATATAATAGACCAGGTTTTAAAAAAAAAAGAATGATTAAGAGAGAAAGATAGTCAAGAAAAACTATAAAAAAAAGAATGATAAAGAGAGAAAGATAGTCAAGAAAAACTATAATAAAATGAACGATGAAGAGAGAAAGATAGTCAAGAAAAACTATAATAAAATGAATGATGAAGAGAGAAAGATAGTCAAGAAAAACTATAATAAAATGAATGATGAAGAGAGAAAGATAGTCAAGAAAAACTATAATAAAATGAATGATTAAGAGAGAAAGATAGTCAAGAAAAAGTATAATAAAATGAATGATTAAGAGAGAAAGATAGTCAAGAAAAAGTATAATAAAATGAATGATTAAGAGAGAAAGATAGTCAAGAAAAAGTATAATAAAATGAATGATGAAGAGAGGAAGATAGCCAAGAAGAAGTATAATAAAATGAATGATGAAGAGAGAAAGATAGTCAAGAAAAACTATAATAAAATGAATGATTAAGAGAGAAAGATAGTCAAGAAAAACTATAATAAAATGAATGATGAAGAGAGAAAGATAGTCAAGAAAAACTATAATAAAATGAATGATTAAGAGAGAAAGATAGTCAAGAAAAACTATAATAAAATGAATGATTAAGAGAGAAAGATAGTCAAGAAAAAGTATAATAAAATGAATGATTAAGAGAGAAAGATAGTCAAGAAAAAGTATAATAAAATGAATGATGAAGAGAGGAAGATAGCCAAGAAGAAGTATAATAAAATGAATGATGATTTGAGGAAGATAGCCAGGAAGAAGAAGTATAATAAAATGAATGATTAAGAGAGAAAGATAGTCAAGAAAAAGTATAATAAAATGAATGATGAAGAGAAGAAGATAGTCAAGAAAAAGTATAATAAAATGAATGATGAAGAGAGGAAGATAGTCAAGAAAAAGTATAATAAAATTAATGATTAAGAGAGAAAGATAGTCAAGAAAAAGTATAATAAAATGAATGATGAAGAGAATAAGATAGTCAAGAAAAAGTATAATAAAATGAATGATAAAGAGAGAAAGATAGTCAAGAAAAAGTATAATAAAATGAATGATCAAGAGAGAAAGATAGTCAAGAAAAAGTATAATAAAATGAATGATAAAGAGAGAAAGATAGTCAAGAAAAACTATAAAAAAAAGAATGATAAAGAGAGAAAGATAGTCAAGAAAAACTATAATAAAAAGAATGATAAAGAGAGAAAGATAGTCAAGAAAAACTATAATAAAATGAATGATTAAGAGAGAAAGATAGTAAAGAAAAAGTATAATAAAATGAATGATTAAGAGAGAAAGATAGTCAAGAAAAACTATAAAAAAAATAATGATTAAGAGAGAAAGACAGTCAAGAAAAACTATAATAAAATGAATGATTAAGAGAGAAAGACAGTCAAGAAAAACTATAATAAAATGAATGATTAAGAGAGAAAGATAGTCAAGAAAAACTATAATAAAATGAATGATTAAGAGAGAAAGTTAGTCAACAAAAACTATAATAAAATGAATGATGAAGAGAGAAAGATAGTCAAGAAAAAGTATAATAAAATGAATGATTAAGAAAGATAGTCAAGAAAAACTATAATAAAATGAATGATCAAGAGAGAAAGATAGTCAAGAAAAACTATAATAAAATAAATGATTAAGAGAGAAAGATAGTCAAGAAAAACTATAATAAAATGAATGATTAAGAGAGAAAGATAGTCAACAAAAAGTATAATAAAATGAATGATTAAGAGAGAAAGATAGTCAAGAAAAAGTATAATAAAATGAATGATGAAGAGAGGAAGATAGCCAAGAAGAAGTATAATAAAATGAATGATGATTTGAGGAAGATAGCCAAGAAGAAGTATAATAAAATTAATGATTAAGAGAGAAAGATAGTCAAGAAAAAGTATAATAAAATGAATGATTAAGAGAGAAAGATAGTCAAGAAAAAGTATAATAAAATGAATGATGAAGAGAAGAAGATAGTCAAGAAAAAGTATAATAAAATGAATGATGAAGAGAGGAAGATAGTCAAGAAAAAGTATAATAAAATTAATGATTAAGAGAGAAAGATAGTCAAGAAAAAGTATAATAAAATGAATGATGAAGAGAAGAAGATAGTCAAGAAAAAGTGTAATAAAATGAATGATCAAGAGAGAAAGATAGTCAAGAAAAACTATAATAAAAAGAATGATAAAGAGAGAAAGATAGTCAAGAAAAACTATAATAAAATGAACGATTAAGAGAGAAAGATAGTCAAGAAAAACTATAATAAAATGAATGATGAAGAGAGAAAGATAGTCAAGAAAAAGTATAATAAAATGAATGATTAAGAGAGAAAGATAGTCAAGAAAAAGTATAATAAAATGAATGATCAAGAGAGAAAGATAGTCAAGAAAAACTATAATAAAATGAATGATTAAGAGAGAAAGATAGTCAAGAAAAACTATAATAAAATGAATGATTAAGAGAGAAAGATAGTCAAGAAAAAGTATAATAAAATGAATGATTAAGAGAGAAAGATAGTCAAGAAAAAGTATAATAAAATGAATGCTGAAGAGAGGAAGATAGCCAAGAAAAAGTATAATAAAATGAATGATGATTTGAGGAAGATAGCCAAGAAGAAGTATAATAAAATGAATGATTAAGAGAGAAAGATAGTGAAGAAAAACTATAATAAAATGAATGATGAAGAGCAGAAGATAGTCAAGAAAAAGTATAATAAAATGAATGATGAAGAGAAGAAGATAGTCAAGAAAAAGTATAATAAAATGAATGATGAAGAGAGGAAGATAGTCAAGAAAAAGTATAATAAAATTAATGATGAAGAGAGAAAGATAGTCAAGAAAAAGTATAATAAAATGAATGATTAAGAGAGAAAGATAATCAAGAAAAAGTATAATAAAATGAATGATGAAGAGAGAAAGATAGTCAAGAAAAAGTATAATAAAATGAATGATCAAGAGAGAAAGATAGTCAAGAAAAAGTATAATAAAATGAATGATCAAGAGAGAAAGATAGTCAAGAAAAAGTATAATAAAATGAATGATCAAGAGAGAAAGATAGTCAAGAAAAAGTATAATAAAATGAATGATCAAGAGAGGAAGATAGCCAAGAAGAAGTATAATAAACAGAATTTTATATGTGATGTGTGCAGCAAAACTATGACAAAGGAATCAAAGTATTTGCATATGAAAAAACATAACTTCCAACAACTTTTTTTAATATAAATTGTATATATATTTCAAGGGTACCCGAGAATAAAGTGTTGGCCATGCCGTTTCCATTTAACAAACGCTTGTTTCTTTTTATACCATGTTTTATTATTTTTTCGATTCTAAGGATCTCTTGTTTTGCTTTTCTGTAATTCAGAATACACCATGAATTGTTTCATCTTTTAAAATTTATATTTTATAAACAATTGTGTTAGTATATCTGATATTTATTTTGTAAAAGTCTCTTCTGCCCCATTTGGAGTAAATCTTTTCTGAAAGGTATATTTTTTGCTTAATATTCTTACCATATCACCTATTTTGTATTTTGTCTTAACTTCTTTAACATCATAATCACCATATAAATTCGTATAAACAATTTGCTCATTTTCATGTTTTCTGGCCTCCATTGGTGTCATTTTAATACTACTGTGTCTTCTATTATTATATTTATATATATATTTGTGTTGTTTGCTGTAAAATACTTCCACATTATACTTTTAATAGTTTTATTAAAACGTTCAACAACCAAAATTCTTTTGGTCAACCCAAAGTATTTCTAGTTTTGTTGCTTTTATAACTTCTTTAAGAAACATTTGTTATATTAACTCCATTTTTATTCTGAAGCACGTTTACTAAATTTATCAATCACAGTTAGTCACAGTTAGTAAATGTTTGTACTCTTTATTATGTTTACTAAATTGCTGGATGTCAACCAAATCGGCTGACCATATTGCATCTATTTGATCTGTTATTACGCGGCGTTGAGTGAACGTTCTTGTTATGGGCTTATGTAATTCGTCAGCTAGTTGTGTCATCCAGTTCAACGTCTCATTCGGTTGTTTATTATTATAATTTATTTATTTTTTTATATATTTTGTGTGTGTGTGTGTGTGCCTAAACCTAACTTATGCTTAAATTGTATGATTGGTTTGAGAATTACTTTTTTGTTGCTTTTTCTGGTATTGCTTACCTGTATGCATATTTAATTAGTCAATCATTACTTTGTCACATTATTATTTAGGGGTACTACTTCTATAACAATAATCATGTTTTTCACATATTGCATCTAATTTATTAGTTGGGGGTTCATTATATAAGGGTTTACAAGGTACACTATATCGGTAATCTCGTACGCAATGTTAAACCTTGTTTTGGTAAAAGTCTGGCATGTATATCTATACTACCACCTGTTTTTGACGTCAAACAAAATGTTTTTCTTCTTCCACATATTGAACGTACTCCTTTCATAATTCTTTAATTATTCGTTGTTTGACAAAAATCCGCATAATCTGCATCAGTTTGTTTTTTGCACTTCAAACAATATGATTTCACGTATTATATAATTGTGTTACATTGTATTTGCATATTGAAATTACTTGGCTGTTGTTTTTGATGGCTTACCACCTATTGTTTTTTCATGGTAAAAATTTTGTCTTTTTCCAACCACATATTGAACATATACTTTTCATAATCCTTCTATTATTTTTTGTGTGACTAATAACTCCATCATTTTTATCAGTTTGCTTTTTACACTTTAAACAATGTGATTTCATGTATTATATAAGAATGCTATATTGCATTTACATATTGTTTGATTAGGTAATCATTCAGTTGACTGAGTTTTTGTTTAAAATCGAGAAAAATATTTTCTAATGCTATATTACATCTTTGTGTGTTGTAGTCTGCTTTAATTGTTATGTGTTTGCATTTCGAAGGAATCTTTTTATTACTCGAGTTATATCTGGAACATTATATGAAATTGGTGGTATAGTTAATGTATTCCATTTATGACCATCATGATATTTTAAATTATTATTTACTGATGTGCTATTAAACCAACAATACCAAATTTATGAACTGATGAGTGATATTTTATATTCTTCGTTAATATCCAAAACAACTGGGGATGCTAAATTGTGTAATGTGCCATAAGTCACATTTCCAGTTTCAAAGAATAATGACGTTTCAAATACCATTTATATAAGGTGTAATTTTCAAATATTGCTGTATGTTCAGTTTTAATTAATTATTTTATCATTATGCAATTTACAAAGGATATATATATATATATATATATATATATATATATATATATATATATATATATATATATATATATATATATACGTTCTTTATAAAGATTGCTTCATTTATTATTATTTTGTTTGCTTGGACATAATTGATGTAGTCGTTGTACGAATTCATTCGGACATTTATAATATCCGATATTATCACAAATTACTTACTTGTATATTTTTTACCTTTAGTTACGAGGATATTCCGCTGTCTCTATAAATTTTTGATTATTGTTTTAGAGATTTACTATTATAAGTTTTGTGTGTTTAATATCAGATCAGTCAAATCTTAATCTGTTTTACGAGATAAGACACGTTTATTGTCACGTTAATCATCTACTTTTAGTTCTAATAATTTTTCAGGATCAGTGTGTACTTTGCCAAAATATAATTTCGGGGTTAGTTTGCACAATGTAGGTAAATTAATTTCAGTATCCGAGTCATATTCTAGTTTTAGTCTTTCTCTTTATTTTGATGGTTCATTTCGTATGGGTTTCGATTTTAACCTTGCTCTTTCTATTTCGCTCATTTTTTTCTTTCGTCTCTAGTTCAGTTTTCTTTTGTTTTTTTTAAATCCTGACTTTAATTTTTTTTCAAATTCCTCTTTAGCTTTTTGTCCTTGTGTTGTTATAGGTGTGAGATATGAAAATACTTTTGCTTCTACCTTTGGTCTTTGCAAATTCTTCTTCTTGTGACGTTGGCGGAGTTACATCTGATGGTTTCAGTTTTGATGGTTCCGCTGGAATATAAACATTAGGATAATCTGATTTTTTTTAAATTTTACTTTTAGGTTTTAGTTTTGTGCGGAGTTCTTCTTCCGTTCCTGAAATGTTTGCTCTATAATGTTGAACTACTTTCATTTTATTTTTTTCAAATTTCATCTAAACCTTCACTTTTTATGTTTTCTTATAACGAGTTACACAGGATTTTTCTTGTCTAACTTTTTCTTTGTTGCATTTACTTCATCTTCCAAAGCGTCTAATTCTGTCATAGGCATATTTAAAAATAATAATAGTTCTTCCAATTTCATATTTTCGTATCCATTTAAATCAAAATCGGTTGTATCCTTCATAATATATGCCTGCAGAACTTGAGCAAGAGTAAGAGCAGGAAGAGTTTTACTTTTTCGTAAAAAAGACTAAATTCTTGTGATAGCATTCATTCTTGCAAGTTCTTATATTCTATTTGTGGTAGTGCTGTTATTAATTGGTCTTGTTTCTGTTCAAAATATTAAATTAAATGATCTTGGGGTTCTTTTTATTTATCACTTCTTGTAGTTCTCCTCTTTTTTGTAATGGTTTTTGCTAAAGATTGGCAATATCTTCTTAAAATTCTTGTTGTCGTAATTTTTCTTCCAATATTTATTTCTTTAAAGCTTCACTGTCTGTAAACCATTTGTCAATTAATTGTTTTCTTTTCTTCGTTGTATCAATTCTTTCAAAGCGCGTATATATTATTAAGTTAATAAGTCAAATAAATATATAAGTATATTATATAATGAGTTATGATACAAAACGATGTAAAATATATTTTACTGAAAAAGAAATGCTGTATACCAGGCAAAATTATTTGTTATTTTGTTTTGTGAAAGATGATTTTAGTAAAGATCAAAATGATGATTTAGAAGGGAAATGTTGCCACAAACCTAATATACAATTATTTTGATATTGATTATGTCTGCATTATGGTTATACTTACGCTAAATAATTTTAAAAATATTTTGATAATTACAAAAATATTTTTAAAAGGTATTTATCATAGCAAATATTTATTATTTAATTATGAAACAAATAATAATTATTACATTGATCATAAAACTAGAACAGAATTATCAAATATGTATTATAAAGTGGTTGAGCTTATCCAAACTGAATTTTCAAGGAAGAAAGCTCTTATGAATGTTAACTTTACATATACCAAAAACTATTTGATATTTTTCAAATTCCTATTGAAACAAAACTTATTAAAACAAAAAAGGTAATACGACAATATGACTTAAAATCAAGTAAAATACAAGCTAAACTTCATAGATAAAATAATGTCTCTCTTGGTATACAACATGCAGCATGTTTGTGTAATTTATCGTTATTATATTCAATATCGATTAACAATCTTTTTCTAAGTGTGTAATTTCTAAAAATGATAATAACATTATTGTTACCACCTTTTGTGAAACGTAATTTAACAGTGTAATTTTGGGGGGATTATCATATAACTCTTTGTTTGTACTTATTTTTTTCTTTTTCTTTTTGAACCTGTAATAATTTTACTTTATAAGTATCCATTTATATTTATATAATTATATTATATATGAGTGATATAATGTTTTATGGACTGACTGATACTAGTAATATAGAATAGAATACTACTAAAAATGCAACAAGAAATGAAGTCATTACTATTAAAAATAAACTGGATGAGTACTTTCACTGTGGAGTAGATCTACAACCAGAATAATAGGAAATGTTACAAAATATAATTATAAATAATCACAAGATTATAAAATTAGGACAGTCTGTTAGTGGAAGTGATGCAGTAACAAAAACATATATTGATACAAATGTCAACACTCTAAAAATTTATTTTCTGTGCTAATCATTTTCAAAAAGTTGATGAAGAAATACTAAAATTAGACGAAAAATTACTAAAATGAAATGAAATTTCTTTGAGAAAAAAAAAAGAAGTAACAATGGTGATATAATGAGAGGAGATTTATTAGTCAACTTCAGTGATGATGACTACAAAATAAGAACGTTGAGATGTTCCAATATTGCTTCTGGAAAGACTTTTGCATTCATACTAGGAAATGGGGAAAAAAAGTATAATAACACACGATGCTGATAAGAACCCTGTTCATTTCACAACTTCTAATGGTTTACTGATAAAAACAAATGAGGAAGAAATTGTTAGAATTGTGAAACAAGTAGTGATTCCACAAACTTGTATGGTAACGTTAATATGAATTTTTTAAAAAGTTAAATATCTGGCTGATCCAACAGCACCAAGACTGTGCTACTAAACGTTTTGTGGATAATAGTATTACCAATTATCGCGAGCAAAATTAAAAACTTTTCTTAATAAATCTGGTGATTAAATGGGGGGGGGGGGCGGGGGGACACATTAGATATGGATGAAAATAGAACAATTTCAGGCTATATAGCTACTGATAATATTGATTTAACAAATAAAAAATATGATGGCGATAAAATAGTTAATATTAAGCATAAATCCTCATTTTTTTTATTCCCAAAATTATTTAAAAAAAAAAAAAAAAACAACAACTACAATATTTTGGTTAGAACATATAAAAAGTATCATTATATTGATATAAAAAACAGTACCTATACAGTGAGAACAAAAAAAGGATATTCTAATAGAAAATTATTATCTGGTACGTAAACAATAACATATTTTATAAAAAAGCCAGAACTATACAGTGATCCGAAACAAAAAACATTGTCTATGTATAGTGGGTATGATGGGCGTGATTTTAGTGTTTTGCAATTATATAACACTGTTGTGTGGAAAGTGTTGTCTGAATCATCATTAGTGAATAATATATGGACTGATTCTTTTAATAAACAACAATAATTAAAATTTAGTACAATGGTGAATTTGAGATCGTTCCATCATTATCTGTATTTGGTTTTGCAAACTAATGTAAAATGATATTATAAATGTTAATTAAAACAACACGTAAATTATATGGAAATATATATAAATCAACAATGCTGATAACAACACTCATTCAGATTACTGCAAGTATAGCGGCAATACCAGTAATTCGAATTTGTGTGGTAATATTGAGTGTTATTCCTGGAATAGCAACATCAATAAATAGTGCATTAAAATTGAATGATAAAAGATCAAAATTAAAATTCAGCCACCGATTTTTAAGGGATTATTAATGCAAGTAAAATCTAATTTCGATAGTGCAAATAAACAAATCATAAAATATGTGTTTGAAGAAATAAAAAAAATAAAAAATCCAAACAAGTGAAAACTATGTAGAGCCCTTAGAACAATATTTTACATTGTACCAAACTCAATCACTATGAATAAAATCAAACTTAGTTTTTATAAAACTAAGTATTATAATGGAAAAAATCAATTTTGATGTTGATTATAAAGAAGAAGAAAAAATACTAAACATCAATTATTGTTACCCGATTACCATTATATGATTGTTGGAAGCATAGGGCAAGAAAAGATCAACCCTTTAGCCCAATTTATTGCCTAATTTATTACTTAAATGTATTAATCATAATGAACTTACAATCACTAATGAGCAACCAAAATATACTATGTTGGAAGAATTATACAATACAATAGAAAATAAAACTTTTAAAAAAAAAACCATTAGATATCTTTTCACCCAAGGAAGTTATTCCAGTAGACAATTTAGACAATGATACATCAAAAATAATCGTGCTTGATGATATGAAAATTAACCACAGTAATATGAGCAATATTAAAGAATACTTTTCTTTTTCGAAAAATAAAAACACAAATTGCAACTATCTAACTCTATCGTATTATGATTGCCAAAGTATAATAGGCGAAATACTACATGTTTTATATTGTTTACTGGGTTAAATAACGAAGATATTTTTAAAATATCTAATGATCATTGTTCTGGAGACATCAATAAAGAACTATTTGCAGATATTTATAATAAATGCACAACTGAGCCATATTTTTATGACCATTGACAAAACAACTTTAAATACACCAGAGCGATATAGAAAATGACTCGATCAGTTCTATATTCCATCCTTATTCATAGCACAATTTTATATTATTACCAACAACAAAAAACACTCTTCTGGTCATTATACAATTTTAGAAATAAAATGTATTAAGGAGATGTTAAACCATTTTATATTTTTAAAAAACTCGTTTAAGCTATTTTATATTTTATTTAAAACGTTTTAAATAAAATATAAAAAAAGGTTTTAAAAATAGAAAAATAGAAAAATTGGGTTTAAAAAACAGTAAACTGGTAGGCAACCCTACATGGGAAAAGAATATTTGCAAAACAATTTAAACCAAAAATTTAACAAATCAACCATCCCAATTTTGTTGTGCAAAACAAGCACACAAAAATCAAGATGAGCCGGAATTGCTCATTTCCCTACTACTGAGACATGGGGTGGGGTATGGGTGGGGGATCACATCTCCATTGTGTAAGTTCCAACTCAGGAACACCGGATTCAGAGATGTCCTTTCTAGACAATTATATTATCGGATCTCGCAATTCATAATGAAAACATTGCATACAGTTGAGGTGGCTGTAGAGTCTGTGCGTTTTATATTTGTTATTACCATAGCATTTGAAAAAATGTTATCATCTATTTGATCTGAATATTCAAGTTAACATTATAATTGTCACGCAAATTCTGTGAAAAATAATGAAGTTTTATTGTTGTGAAGTTATATACCCGGATGTGCCTGGCACCTGTCAATCTAGGATTAGTTAAATTTGCAATCAATGGGCGATTAAGTATATGTTAATATTAACCAACATTTTAATTGTACGTTCTACCTGTCCTGACCAGAGGATAGCTTGCGCGAGATTTAAATCCATCGAATTCAGTTTTGTTTGTTATAGAAATATACGAGCGGTGACAAATTTGCGTATTTTAAACAACCGGGAACTATTTTGACATCGAAGCGAAAAAAAACAAGTGACCGCAAAAAGTCTTGTTAACCATCCATATATATATTACTTTGAAACAGGATTGATCGAAGCACTGTCGGCAATGCATCGGTCAAAGTAAAAATGGACTAACAGTCAGATTAAACTGTCGTTTCGTCAAGTAGGAACTCAGTCAATACTGGAAGTTGTCACCCATTATTGCCCTAAATTACTCCTGTACAGAAAATGCTCTGCTTACGTATAATGTATTAAACCTTATATGAACGCTAGCATGGGCTATAAACCATATTTGAATGATATCATGGGCTATAAACCATATATGAACGCTATCATGGGCTATAATTAGGAAGATGATGTGTAGATTTGTATCAGTTACAACTCTTTATAAAAAAAGTGTAGAAAATATTTGTATGTTTCAAATTTTAATTAGAATGGTCTTCTGTTTAGAATCACAGTAACTGCTTACAAAAGGCAAAATAATGAATGAAAGCTTTGCTGAAACGGATAAATTCATATATGAACCTGACCAAAGTGTATGTCAACGTGGTCATGTAGTCGCGTTTACTAAAATTAAATTAAATATTCATTGTTGTTCTAAAATTTAATACTAATATAGTTTAACCAGAGTCTACTCAATACTGATTGTTGAATGCTCTGCACCTTAAAAGTCATCAAAAAACTTGTAGACAAAAATTATTGATCGCTATTGACTTTAAAATGGTGGCCAGGTACTAAACTGGGCCAAGAAAAGAGGACGTCGGGTATATCACAACAAATAACAGGGTAGTACGAATTTTTGTCAACACGCGCAGCTTTCATTGTGACATCACACCGCGCGACATTCAATCCGGTTTGTACTGGATCACACCTTTAGGTTAACCTCGTCCAAAAATGTCCACGTACTTTAACATTTATATTTGCCGTATGTATTTCTCTGGGCGTGTCAATAATGACCTTCGAAAGGAACATGGATGTATGAGAATCCAAAATAAAGTGAATAATCGCCATTTGAAGGTATGTGTAATCAACTTCTAAAAAATGCCACCCATTACTGAAATAGTCGGCACTGAACGACTACATGACCTGTATGACTTGTATTATAAAACAGATAATCATATACATTTTGTATCATTAGAAGAAAAAAATAGCTTAGCTTTTCGCGAAAATATTAATTCTTTACTTTAAAACATAATTCATAATTTTAAGAAAAATTCTACTAGTTATATTTTCTTCATGAAAAAAAATGCTAACAAAGACACTTGTAGGTCTGCAATTTTCTCCCCTGCATATACATTTTATAAAAGGTTTTCTTTCTTCTGCACTTCTACTTCTTCTTCTGTCTAAATTATGAATAGCAAATAAGCACGAAACAACCTTTCCTAGAGTAAGTTTTCTTTACAATTAGATGGTTACAATTAGGCACTTGGAACGCTTATATTGCAGGAGTTTCAGGGGCCTTCCGTTCCACATACTCCTCGCCCACTTGTTTATGTTCTTCCCCCCCCCCCCCCATCCCCATCCCAACCCACACCCTTAACGATACTAAACGATATTACTGGATCCGCCCCTGAAATGAGTTGTTGCTTTGCATTTTTCAGATGATGGAATTCTACATTGATGGCAGTCAGTTCTTTGTGGTCACAAAATATGACCCTTATAGTGCAGAAGAGATTATCCACACCTTACTGGAGCCTAGGAATTTACCCGCCCTGGGAAATGACTATAAATCTGAGGGTAAGCCAACGTTGATAAGGAATTTAAACACAAACTAAGATTATGATTCAATTTCTTTCAATAAACCCATATAACCATGACACTGCAACAACACGATGTTTCAATGGTTTTTAATGAAATGGAACGTCAAGCAATATTTGCTTTAATACGGTCAAAGATGAGTAACTAGTGTGTCGCTTTGACCAAAAAAAAAAAAAAAAAAGAGGGCATAATAATTACCAATTAATTTAAATGATACATACTTTTAGGTGGTTATTATCTGTGTCTCCCGTGGCGTTCAGAATATCAACTTTTTATTCACATCACGATGAAGCTAAGTAGAATTTAGTGTAAAACTCCTTCTGTATATTAATAAATTTCACCTAGCTGAGGTTACTTTAGGTGTGTATGTTCTTTGCTCTACCGATGATTTTTTTAACTGAATTTTGTGTTAATTACAAAGAAAGTCAATAATAATATATTGATTCGAAGAAAATTATCACTTCACCTATTAAATTTAATTCTGCATAGAAACACAAAAGAAATGGTAAAAAGTAAGATAAAGAGACAGAAAGCAACATAGAAAAAGATATAAATTAGTTAAAATTAAATAAAATGCGTCGAAACGCCTAACAACTATTGAGTCTAGTCTCTAGCGACTTTCAACATTTGTCATTACGCAGGTGTACATTATATAAGAAAAGTTATCTATTTTTATCCCGATTGATTGCCATACAGATGATAGGGATTTTTTACATTGTTTATACTAAGACTGAAGTCACCACCATCAGTATTGCAAAGGACTTACATAGATAAGTCTCCAATAAGTTATGCCGGATTAAGGTGGTATCAGTCCCTGGAGTAATTTCAGAACTCACCACCACCAGCACCGCAACCATACCATTTCACCCGCAACGCGGGGCCACCCGCCAGGCGGAAGTCTCAGAACAATTACTACATTTGCTGCGCCTTTAATCTGGCATTGGCAATAACCTTATTGGTCATTGAAGTTTCTTGGATAACAACTGACAGTTCCACAGAACATGATCGAATATTTGAAAACAAAAGCTTAATCACAAATAATGATATCAGACTAATCAAGAAAAAAAAACAAAAAACAACAACAACAACAAAAATGACGAAAGTAATATAAAATAGACTCATTTAATAGACATCACCTATCACTCTTTTTTTCAACAAAGATGTTAAGAAACTATTTAGACTGGTTCATTGTTTATAACGGCATTGCTTATATATGCGCAACTTCTGAAACCGGAATTCAGCAGACCGTAGTACATCAACACGCTATCTGCGGGAATAAAGTGCAAGCGATTTCTATGTGTGGAAGTACCGTCTTTACATGTATTTTGTTATAAATAATGTTGCGCAGTAACTGGATGGTACTTCAAGGATTCTCAAACATTTTCAGACAAAGCTGAAATTGCAGGAAAAGAACGTGAAAGACTGAAAAGGGGGACGTCATCGGATAAAGCAGTGAACAAAATAGAGCTTTTGATCTTCATAGACTATTCCCTCTATACATTGTAAGCATATTTTATATAATTTGCCAACCAAATTATGCCGATATTGTACATATATATACTATACATCAGGTATCTTAATATCATTGTTATTTTAAATTTTCTAGAGGCACAGACGTAAAAACTGTATACGTGTTCGGATTTATAGCGCACACAAGTTGTATCGTTTCAGAGCTGTCATGTTTCCAAATCGAAAAATATATTTTGTATAGCTACATAGACATAATAGGTCGTGACTTGCCAATCTGAGTATGTTTCTATCAATTATGACAATTTTTAAGTTCAAATGTTTCCATGTCTCTACATCTTGCCTATTTTGAATGCTATCACTCTGAAAACATGGTAAAAGCCGACTAATTGCGAGGCCATATTCTGGCATATATCATAATTTTGCGTTGAATATATATATATATATATATATATATATATATATATATATATAGTTTTTGTCTATGTATGTGTGTGTGCGTGTGTGCGTGTGTGTGTGTGTGTGTTTGTGATATCGAGATGGTGGAAGCACCTTTCATAGGTATTACAACTTTTTTTAATGCGATACACAGAAACCTACAAAACTCATAGTAAGAGTGCGCGTATTAGTATGACAACTTGTCAGTATGATCATGATGTTTAAGTAAGAATGCACGTATTAGTATGACAGATAAAAAATAAATTAACTTCCTGAAAAGAAGGAAAACATGAAAAACTATTTGTAACAAACATTGTCGAGCAGGATGGCTTCGAGGCAATTTGCTTTCATGAAAACAAAGTTACAATAAAATAATGTATGTAATAGCGCTTTATTGCATCTCATCACAATAGTGGCTATATGTTTTTTTCTAAAATAAAAGATAATGAAAGCCTAAATAAGCTCGGGTTGAGCAATTACTATTCTTTCAGAAATAAGTCGCAATAAAATTTGGTGCCCAGTTACGAGACTATAATTGCATTTTTCCAGCTGGCAAGAACATGTATCCGCTAATGTATCCAACAGAGAGCAAGAGTTAATAAAGACGATCGAGCAATACTATGCCTTCATGGGAACAGCGGTAAGTATAATTATTTTTATATATTAGAAATATTTAAAATTTATTTCTATTAGAAGTCAAATATATATAAATATATATATATATATATATATATATATATATATATATATATATTCGTTTTTAATATTTGAAGTATTTTGTAGATACTATTCAACTTTTTAATGAAGAGTACTAGTACTTAGATATTCTTAAAATACCTCAACCTGTCTGACAAATCAAACGGTTGTTGTACATGAAATCTCCTTCGTCACGAACAATAATCATGGATTAATATATTCGCCTACACTCCCGGCAGTTAATTCCCTCTAGCGATTTTAAAATATACAAACAACAAGGATATAAAAAGTGCACAAAACTTAGTCATTTCATTCACCAATTTATAATTTCTAACCTGATTATCGCGGGGGGGGGGGGTGCATTATCATCTTGTTCGCGTTTCAAACCAAATGGAAGCTGTCAATGTAAACAATCAGACTGCTCACTGTCCTTTTCCGGTTCCTATAACAGTCCATTTTCAGTAAAAACTGTGTCATTTGCATCCAATATTTGCAATTTCTAGCTTTTTAGATTTCTAATTAAAAATGTGAATAAAATAAAAAGGTGTAACTCTTATAAACATGCGTTAAAATGAAGTAACTCCCAAAAGTTACGGAAATTTACGGAATTATTTGGAGTTTCTCCAAGATGGCGAACTACATCACATATGTTGTCTGAAAATATAGACTCGCCCACGCAAATATGGCGAGCATGTTAGTAAAGAAACTCCCATTTGGTTTGAAACGCAAACAAGATGATAGTGTTAGAGACCCCATGGCGACGACCAGGTTAGAACCTATAAATTGATAAATGAAATGACTATGTTTTGTGCATTTTTCAAAAATCCTTAATGCCTTTAGTTTTTAAAATCAGTGGGGGGTGGGGGAGCACAAACTGGGGAGTAGGTGAATACTATAGTCGATTTTACAGTATTGAATGAGAGAGATAACAGTCAAGTCACCAAGGGTGCTTTCTGAAACTGTCATTCATAAGCACGTGGTCTCTCTCTTGTGGAGGTGCCAATATAAGAATGTACAAGAATAAGATTAGTACTTTAGAAAAGTACCAAGAGAGGACGCAAGAGTAATGACATTTAAAGAAGCTATAACTGAGGTTAACATGCATGAAATGTCTGAAAATTAAGGAATTTCTCTTCTTTGTTGCATAGAATTTTCTGTTGCATGGTTTGTTTTGTACGGTATTTTTAAACACATTATTTTGTATATGAAGCGATGTCGCTGTTTGGTATAGGACAGAAAAGTATTATATTTGGTGGCACATATGAGAAAGTTTCATAATCGCATAAAGAAGAGTATGATAGAAGCAGAAGTAATATGTAAGTGTATACATATTCCATAAGGAACACAGTTATGAAATAAAGCTGAATGGAGGAACTTAACATAGGTATATAAGCATAATTAATAATAGGACGCGAAGATGAAATATAAGTATGTCTGTTAAGTATGAAAAATATAACTGGAGCGTAGGGCATGTTGGCTCTGACATCAGATTTAACAATTTCAGCATATTTCAATTCTAAATTAGTTAAGTTTGTTAAATGTTTAAAAGTCATGGTTAATCAAGTAAATATAATAGACCCAAATGTTCGCACTGTTCTTTCATTAATAAAACTACTTATTTCAGTAGCATTAATACCAAAGAAACATTTAAGATGCGTTATGATACTAACTGTGCAACGTCTAATCTTATTTATTTGAGAACTTGTAAAAAGAAATATGTTGGACAAACCCGTTAGGAAGTATCTAAACGGATGAAGAAAGATAGATTTAACATAAATAACTTTATCGATCCATCTTTTTAATCTCGACAGCTTCCACAATTTACAAGAGTTTTCATTGAAGGCAATTGATATTATTAATTCGGAAATGGAATGTCTGTTAAAAGAGACGTATTGGATTTGCTGTCTGGGTATTATCTATCCAATAAGTTTAATTCTAAGAATATATATGAACTTGACTGATAAATATATTGTATTTGTTCACTTCTGTTGTTATTGGTGTGAATCAGAAACACATTCTTGATAACTGGTTTGGTTGGGCTGAACCCACCTGAAAGTATTTTGCCGATAATGTTTGGAGTATTTCTACTTCTCAACGATAACATATATAGCGCAGATGAGTTTTTATCTTTTATTATTTTTTTAAATTACATTCTCATATAGTTTTATTGTCATATTTACATGATAAAATATACTAAAATGTATCCACAATAATATATACATGATATATGATTAAATATAAAACCACCGCTTTTTTTTCTTTTTTTTTTTTGTGTCAGAAACACACGCTCAAAAACTGGTTTAGTTGGAGCTGGGCTGAGCCCACTTTAAAGTATTTTGCCTAAAATGTTTTGGTCATTTCAAATTCTCAGCGGCAACTTTCTTTATACATACAGCAGCCTCGTCCTTTCTTTTTCTCCACTGCTGTATATATATATATATATATATATATATATATATATATATATATATATATATATATACATGGCCTAACCCATAACAATGGAACTGAACATTTATAATTGTATTAATTATTTGTAGAAAACTGACAAAAATATAAATAGTTTACAAAATATTCTGCAATTTAAAAATGTACAATCTTCTCTGTGGTGCTTCTTTTAAACTATTTATTTCTCAAAATATATATAAAAAATGTAGGATTCCTAATTTAAAATCTGATATAAAATTTTGCAATTTGAAACACATTGTACAATAATTGCATAAAGGGGCATAATTTAATTTTAATTCTGAAATGGAACGTATATTAAAGGAAATATTTGGATTCACCGTTTGGATACTGTCAGACATATCTGACAAGTTCTAATTATAAGATTATTAATAATCTTCATTGATAAATTCATAATATTTAATGAATTATACATATTTAAAGGGAAATAAAATTGTTTGTCTCTATTCATTTATAATATATATATATATATATATATATATATATATATATATATATATATATATATATATATATATATATATATATATATTCTACCAATAAACAAGAGAGAACTTGTATCTATCTACACTGCTTTCGTTGGCGGGTATAGTTTTACTTTCATTTAAACGAAACACCTCAGCTCACTATATGCAGTGCTGCGCATGCTCAGCAGCTCGCATTCAGCAAAGAAAGCTGAAAAAAAAAAGCGGTTGTTTTACATCCTGTGAGATGAGCTATTCTACATATGTAGGCTACTCTGTTTAATTTACGGGGTGTCTGACGGGAACAGTATTCAGTTATTACATTGCGTCTTTTTGTATAAGTATAAGAAAGACAGTCCAACAAAGGAAGCACTCTTCAACTTAAAGAACAAAAACAGCTCAAAAACGCCCGGATGCCAAAAAAAACCCAAATCTAATAAAAAGGACGCTCTAGCGTCCTCTAATAATGGTGCAAGCAATTAATGCCTAACGCAGACAAAATATCGAAGTGCAGGCAGGAAATTGACCTACATTCAGCAGGTTTTCGTAAAGTGTTGGACTGGTGTCGCGTTTCAACTAGAACAATTGAACACATGACAACTATATGTCCATAACATGACCGGCCGAGGTTGAATTTAAGTTGGTTTCGGCCATTCGGCCTGCCTATGTTCCGATATGTTTATGAGTGCGGCGGGCATTGATTATTCGCACCGTTTTGACTTATGGATATACAACAAAAATATGTAACTGAATCATAATATTGACCATTTGATTTTTTTTTACTGCATTTCTACTTTAGGTTGACCAACGGTACCAGAACATTATTGACACAGACCTGAACATTCGAGTGGAGGTTGTCGGCATCATCATTTCAGATGTAAGTGAGCTTGAGCTTGAGTGCTAAAATAGTTTGCAGTGGCGGAATCCAGAAATATCGTTTACGGAGGGGCGTCAACGCGTAGGCGAGGGGTGTCCGCCCCAGAAAGTTCTTGCATTTTAGGCGTTTCCAGGGCATAATTTTAACTATGTAACTATAAAGAAAACTTAGATTGTTTCGCGCTCATTTTGCACCCCCCCCCCCCACGCATATGCCCCTGTTTTATATATCTTACCTTCTGCTTGGCCGTCTGTATATCTCTAGATATGAACCTACGTACGCATGCATGTATGCATGCATGTTATATATGTACAGTGTAGTTATCTATGTGTGTAATTTAGACGGATGCAATGATGGAGACAAACAAAAAGAGACAGAAAGGCATATATAAGACATTACAACATTTAAACACACACAAGCAGACAGAAAAACCACATACATATAAATATATTTCCATCCTTCCACCATCTATCCACCATCCATCTATACGTACATCCATGTATGCATACTTACATACATACATATATAGATACATACAGAGATGGGATATGAACAGGGATGAAAAAGACAGAAATATATGAAATAATTCTTGCGAATTACCTTCAAAAAAGTTTAATAAAGTTGTAAGAAACCTGTATTAAAATAGCACGATCAAAATAGATGTCTGAGAATGGGTGACGTTACAAAATCGCAGGAGTAAAATTGGTTGGAACCAGCCCGTTCATCCAATGTGTCTTGTTCAAAATGGTATGACCCTGAAAACTTGCAATATGTGTGTTCGATATTCGTTATCATATCGATAGACATCGCTATTTTTGCACATACGAGAACTTTAAAAAATGATCCCCCGATTTGAATTTGAGGTTTCCAAATCCCACACATTTTGTTACAACTTTTCTTTTGTTGTAAAGTGTTTTGTTTGTTTCTTTCTTTAATTGTTCAAGAAAATATACAAGGAGAGCATATTATTTTGTGTGCCAACGAATTGTAGCTTACATATTGTACTTTCAGTTTATCAGTCTTAACCAAGCTGTATCCCCTGTACGAGGGAACATTGAAATCGCACGTGTTTGTAGACATGGGCACAAATAATGCTTTCGAACTATACAATCTTAACATTATATTTGTTACTTGTAGAGCGAAGCTAATTCACCTTGGACGGAGCAAAACAAGGTGACTGGTACATCTGGGAACAGAGCAACTGTTGATGCAACTATTGCTCTGGCTGCTTTTGCTACTTACATCAAGGCCAACCGTAGCTCGCTGATCGGGCATGACCACGCAGTCTTAATTACAGCGTAAGTCCACTATATATATATATATATATATATATATATATATATATATATATATATATATATATATATATATATATATATGTGTGTGTGTGTGTGTGTGTGTGTGTGTGTGAGAGAGAGAGAGAGAGAGAGAGAGAGAGAACACAGTTTGGTCGAACACCTCGGGACACTTGAAATCATGTTTAAGACATCACAAAGTCATTTAAGCTTGTTAGACTCGTTTACTCCAACTACAACTCTCTCGAACTGATTTGATAGGTTCTTTGGAATTACTGTATGTATGTACTTAAAAATACGTACCTGTTTTGGTTCAGCGACGGTGGAATGAGCGAGTTGGTTTAAACTGGTCACCTTTTCCTACTTTGGCTTTGCCATTATGACTTTTATACGAATGGGGATGAGGGTTTGTCAGGTTATGATTTGAATACGCGTTGAAACACACGTCAATTTTCGATTTAGTACATATCTTATGTAGTCACGAGAAATTCCTATTAAAGGAGACAACAGATGCAACCGTTTTCCATTGATTGTGGTCAATGATAACATTCTTTCATTCTAGAATTTGACAACAAAAGCAGTAATTACCTCCCCCACCCCACTTGTAATTAAAGCTCCCTGAGTCCAAATATTGGCAACCTCTCAGTTGTGCACCGCGGGATTTAGATTTATAATCAGTTTTTTGCATATTGCGGCAAATTATTGCCTGTGGTTTAAATTCCCTTTAGTAAAAAGAGTACGGGGAGATTGTAAGATGCCGACTCATACATTCATGCACGCATATGCAAACGAAATATTACACAGTCCTCGGTAAACACTGTGAAATATGCTGATTTTCCCGTACAAGAGATATATGCATATACCACGTTAATGAAATCTTAAATGATATGAACATATAGCTTGGCATACATACTTTGTCGTGGTTGTTTATTTTTCACTATGTCCACCCACACTTAAAAATTATATTATCCATTTGAAAATTAGACATGGCCCTATTTAGCGTTCATCAGCATGTACTCCCACGATATAGGGAATTTGAAACGGTACATAGAGCATGTACTCCCACGATATGGGGAATTTGTCAAGGTACATAGAGCATGTACTCCCACGATATAGGGAATTTGTCAAGGTACATAGAGCATGTACTCCCACGATGTAGGGAATTTGTCAAGGTACATAAATACTGTGCTACATGTAGACTTTAACTCTTACCGGTACGGTACCGATCGCCAGACCCCGTCTTTCTGGTACGGCCGTACCAGCAATAAATGTCTTAACGGTACGGTGTACCTGACCGTACCGGCTTACATGCATCACTGCATAAATATTTCCCTAATATTAAGGTGCAACGGTGATTTACTGCAAACAAGCAATGACTTACACAAGAAAAGAATCACACAATACAAGTAGGCGAGTAACAGTAGTTCCTACGGCTTATAAACGCTATTGTCTCTTTGAACATGTACTCACGACAGCTTATCGATATGTAAAAAGAACATCTTTCTTAAGGACACAATGAGACAGCAGACCCGGGCACAGATGTAGTGGTGATGCTGGTGGTGGTTGGGACGGAGGGTGGGGGGGGGGGAGGGGCTGGTTTGGGAATATCGAACCCCGCGAGCCCTTGCATTACGAGTCCGATGCTCTCTGCAACTGAGTTACAGCGACTCCCTTCACTGAGCAAATGGATCTCGGTCAAACAGACAGAGCTTCGATACTTTTAACTGCATACTATATTGCTTGGTTGCAGTATATCGCTGTTAGCTATACACATCTTGCAAGGAGAATATTGCAATTCAAAATAATGATCTCTATTTTTGTAGGTACGACTTACACCGCAATGGAACTCTGGCTACATCTGGTAAGAATTCATAAAATTTTTGTTCTTATACAAGGCCGGGTTTTATCAGAATTCGTCCCTGATAGAGGAATTTGAAAGACCGGTTACCTAAGTATGACGCGTATTGTAATTTACAGCTTTATTTAAATGAGCTCGGAATCCCATGCCAGTATTTGTTGATTGAAATATTGATCATGACAGAGCAGAAAATGCAACAAAAACTTTAGGGCGGTTTCGATCCCGATACCTCTGACCTCTGAGATACTGTCCATACCCTATATACACCGGGCGATTCCGAACATCACATATGGCGGGGTAAGATCGGAACATAACCTTAAAAGCACTACCAGTTTGAAACCGCATTTTATATTCATGTGAAAAAGTTACTTTTACGTTTAGAGCACAGCCGGATACCTCTGTAATTTATCGTTAAAAAAACAGTGTAAATCCTACTAATCATACCCTCGAATGCATGTCGATAGCTGCCATTCGGACCACCTTGGCTGTTTACGAAACAAGGATTGACCGAGAAGTTATGCAACTGTTTTTTCATTCGTAGCTTCTCAGTCAATTCAATGGTCAATCCAATCATAGAAATACGCGAGATGGTCCGAATAGATTGCGGTTTCTTTTTTGCAAAGAAATTTCTGGCGAACAATATGAATGATTTTTGTGTAAATTTCTGAGGCCGATATACATCCAAGGCATATTTTTGTCTTGCATAAATAGCCTAGGAGGTTTGAGTGTGTTCTATTATGAGATTCTTTAGAGAAAAAATTATGAAGGTTTATCCGTGCTCTATGGTAATTTTGCTTTAAAGTCTTAACAAGAACTAGAAATTTCAAAAATGAAACAAAAAGACATTTGATACTTTATTGTAGCATTAATTCGTCTTGCAATCTCACTTTTGTCAAAAGATTTTGTTTTCTCTGCATATGATTTTGGGGATCAAAATTTGATCTCATTGCGGACAAAGGTCAGTTAAATTTAGCCTTGTCCTCTGTATGTTACGATAATGTACTGACTACTAGATTTTTTTATGCACCTGGCTATTTTGCAAGCGGATGAAATAATAAAATATTTTGACAGAAATACGGCACATTGACCCAAAATTGCGCTGTATATTTATAACGCGTTTAATAATCGGGCAATGTACAGAATTAAGTTTGTGCTTCCGTCCTTCCGTCCTCCTTGACTGGGCTATCGTCAATACACTTACTGAGACCAGACTTACATTGTAGTGCCTCTTTCAATGAAGTTATGTTGCACACCCAAACTAGGTCAATGTGATACACTTTCAAGCTTTTATCCAACATTGCTTCAAAATCGTGCGTGGACTATAATGCCAAGATATTTTATTACATATTGCTATACCAAGTTTGAAATGTAGGTAAATCTAGGGATGAACGTATTTTGCGTACCAAAAACCGCATCACGGTAACCCACTGTGCGAGTTTTAGTCAACATTTCTTAAAAATAGTGACGCATGCCACAAAAGCGAGGTATCTAGTCTTATCCTATTCCCTAAACATTATACTTACATGTTCATGCAGCATTTACTCGGTTTGCCATATGCGTTTTATTTGTGTTTTTTTTTTTTTCGGGAGGGGAGGGGGGTAGGGGTAGGCATGTGGGTATGTGAGCGGTACAAAAACATAGAAATTGCACAAGCTATTTATTTATCAATATGATCAAAAGTACATGGCGGAATGGGGGAGAAATTCATATGCATGATTGTTGTGACAAGTATCCGAAACACAACTAACGTTGTTAAGTGAACGCGTGGAATCCATGCAGCTGTTCTCTCTGCAATCTGCATCTGAATCTAATTTCAAAAGTATCAAACAGGCACAAACCGTAAGTAAATGTGTAAATTTACAATGGTTTATGAGCAAGTGTAATCCGACATCTTAAAGTGGCAGTCAGAACAAAGAATTATTCCTCGAAACGTTTACCGTTTAGACTTTAAATAATGCCTAAGTTTTACCGTTTTTCAAGACAAGTATCTCTAGCAGACTCCCGAGAATGTTAAAATCTATTTCAAGACAGAGCCTACATTACTCATCTGCAGCATTGTGTGCGTAGGGATTTCTATATAACTCTGTAAAGGCACGGAATAGCCAAATTAATATTTAAGAGACATACCATTAATCAGAGGAAATTAAATATTGTTTCTTAAAACAAAAATGTATCCAATCCGTATTCCATTGTTGGACATACGCTTAAAATGTACTTACATTTTAGTAAGTAGCCCCCATCCCGAATAGAACAGGGCAAAACTAACAACTATCGTGAGAATTAATTTTTAAAATATTAACGATTTGTTAACTAAATACTATTTTAGACATTTTTTAAACACCTCATATCGTAATGTTTGTGTTTTTTTACTCGTCTGTGCATGGCAAGACATATGTGTCACTTTTCTGGCGACGGCAGTGTTAAGGTGCTGTGTTCAAGTTTTTGAAAATAAAATATCTTTAACATCAGTGGTTGTATTTAACTTTAACTTTGGTTGAATATTACTAGTTGTCTTCAGTTTGTACCATGATTTGCTTGGAGTCGCTGTCTCGCCTGCATAAGAAAACTCATAACGCCGTTGCCAGGCAAAGACACCGAGCTCCGCGGAACACTTGTTCATGTTATAAAGTCTTTATTTTCAACATAATTCCGATCTCTTGTCAGAGTACATTTTTTTGTGTTAAACAAAATAGTTTTATGTAAGTATTTGGTGCATAATTTATGTACATAATAATTAATCGTGTACAAATTATACGTGGTTTACAGTGTGCAAATGTTGGCTTGAGTATTCGGAAAAGACTTCGAACCCTCGGACCCAAATTATTTCCTCGTACTCCGGCAAACGTTTGAACACAGCAAATCGTGCATGATTCCTATGGTTTGATGTAATATCTGTAATTTATTGTTATATTCAAACATGCAATAACAGACTATCAGACGAGAAGACAGATGAGCAGACGGAATTAGACAGAAAGAAAGGCCAAAGACACAAAGATGGACAAACAGATGGACATGAAAATACAAAGAAAACATCGAATATAGTAAAAAGCGAAATGACAGACAAAGAACAGCAGAGGCAGACATAGATAGATAGATAGATAGATAGATAGATAGATAGATAGATAGATAGATGGATGGACGTACCGACGGAGGACGGATGGATGGATTCAATTATTTCCTAATATTCTCTTACTGTACAGGTTTCGCCTTTCTATCCACACTTTGCGGAGATAGGAGTGTATCCATCGTAGAGGATCATTTCAATTTCGTCTCACTTACTGTTATGACCCATGAAATTGGTCACAGGTAGGTCTGGGCAAAGTTTCATATTATGTTGGTAATTGCTATAATCTAAAAGCAACATACTTCTTCGTACATAGAACATTTCTCTCTCTCTCTCTCTCTCTCTCTCTCTCTCTCTCTCTCTCTCTCTCTCTCTATATATATATATATATATATATATATATATATATATATATATATATATATATATATATATATATATATATATATATATATTACACGCACTCAATTTCCACAAGTAAGCCTCTTAACGTGTACTTTTGTCTTCTGTGCATATAGAGGAGATTAATACAACATTTAAAAAATGTTTTAATTATATTCAAGTTACTGTTTTAAAAGAGGGTTTTAAAAAGGAAATACAAATTTAAGATGTGCATAGTTTTAGAAAACTATGATCCAGTATTTTGCTTCCTGTCCTAACTGAAGTTTTGCATTGACAATAATATTGTCATGTGATTGGTTGAAATATGGAGTGCTTTCTATCGTTTTCTTACTTCGAAGACTTTTAAAGAGACAAATTCGAAGGAGATCCAGTCTAGCTTTAAATCCCGGTCATCAAGACTTTTGATGTGCGCCTACATATTTGATTGATTTCGTACATTTACGTGGCAATATTGCCAGTACTGGGTTAGAACAAAATGGACTAGTTCTTGCTAAAGGAAAGTGACTGAAACATACTTTTCATTGCTTTGAAAAGAGTCCATCAAAAGTTACAAATATAGCTGCATGGATTATTAATTACTGCACAATTTACATTATCACTCACACATGAATGCGAAAAAAATATACATTAAGATGGCATCATTATGCTTGCCCTTTCCTTATTTTTTGAAATTAACTAAAACTCGACCAGAACACCTGGCGGTTTGCCCTTTCATGGAAATATTTATTATATCCACGGCCAAGACAGTGTTAATTGTCGATTAAGTACTTACTAAAGTGGCATACCGCGCCATCCGTCTCTATTTTTCATTTTATACGCCTAACCGGTCAAGAATTACAGCTCGCTGCAGAAATTGGTCCACAGAACACAGCAACTTGTTCAAACTTACACGATTAACAGATGCATGGAAAGGAACAGAAGGTTGACGTTCAACGTCTAGAATGTGCACTTCATGGAAATATTAACACTTTTCTGCCACGGGCTTAGGGTCTAGTCCACCCTTGAATTAGTTCGTACTGTGATGTGCGTGCATTGACCATAGTTGACAATGATCTACATGATCCTTCCAAACCATGATCCATGCGCTCTACTACATAGTTTTCGAGTGGCCATTTTGAATACTATATTGAGAAGTTCAACGGACGGGTTATTCTCGTCGACCTTGGTGTATATAACAATGAAAATTCTTGGTATAAAAATATTGGGGTCTGAAGGGGAAATTCGGGTATACAAATGTAAAGATCAAAATAAAGATAATATCTTGATACACATTAGTTTGAATTTTTTAACAATCTGCGTTCTGGTATGGAATCTATTTGAAATTAAAGATGCAAAACTTGTCGTTCTACTTGTTGCATAGTGGACGCTCGAATAATAATGTAATTGTAGAACTTCCGGCTCTCAAAAATAGCAGTCCGCCATAGCACTTGTAATAATTTAAAGTGAGGTACGGTACGTTTGTATATTTATGGTATGTTATAGAGATTGTTTATATTTTATATGCACCATAATATTCCGCAGCATTTTTACTTTAGCATACATGTTAATTGTTTCAAGCGTATATGTGGTCCGCTGTCGAAAATGTGGACAGTTTGACGGTTTGTTATCTCTTTACAATTGCATTTAGCAGAGCTTTAATTATTACCGTTAACATGGAGATGGGGAAAGACTTTTTTCGCAAACTGGTAAAGTTTGTAGACCTATACAAACAGTGGGTCTATAATTCGTGGGTCTAGAAATTGTACTTCTACTAAAGGTGCATCTGTACATGCCAACCCCGACCGCTGCTCTTGTGCATCATTTGCTGAGAATACTTATATTTAGTACTATATGCACCGCATTAAAGCGTCGAGAGAAATATCATGGTCTCTGTGAGGATTAAAACCTTGACTGTTATTTTCAGATCTCAAAACCATAAACCATACGGATGCCGCGCTTGGTCTCCACATGAGAAAAATTTAATACTTTGAACGTAGTGTAGTGTACTGCACGTGACATTTCCTTTCTGTCCTTGTTCATTATAGCAAAAACAGTCACTGAATTCCATAAAACTGTTTTAGAGCTATTTCGTTTACAAACTTGCTGTGCACACACACACACACACACACACACACACACACACACACACACTTAACGATTGGGGTAAAAAAAATTAATAAAATAAAATTAAAAAAATTACGTGAATATTTTTCGAGAGACTGGACCACCGTTCCACAATTGGCTTTTTCTGTCTCATTATCTCGGGCTTACTAGAGCTTATATATGTAGTCCTCATCTCAGTGATTATACAAAATTAAATAGCTTAATATTAATCAGAACCTAAATAGCATTTTAAATCTAGGGCTTTGCGTAATATTGGATATCGCACGTCACACATTGCAAGGGAGGTTACTCCAACTCACACTAAACAATATCTTGAAAAGAAAAATTTGTGGCACACAGTCATCTTTGTATTTTAACCCATACCTCTTTTAACAATAGGATGAACATTTTTATTATTATTATTATTTTATTTTTATATTCGGGAGTAACACCTTCAGTTCAAACTTTATGATTAGATTCAAGTCTCTAAGTTCCCATTTAAGTTGTTTCTTGAGATCCATTTTCTCCTTTTGAAGACAAAATCATATTTGGTGTTGGTTATAAGACGTTGACTAACTTGTGCTAGTATCTGGCTACACATTTTGCGTCTACTTTTTGGTACTTTTTAAAGTAAGTATAAAGTTCTTGTAAACTAAAGAATTGTGTTCTGTGTTAATTTAAAACCTTATCAGCGTTTTATGTTAAGGATGTTCGCTTCTAACAAATTCAGCTCGAGATGACAGTCAATTAATTGTTACGAAAGTATTATTAAATTTTTTTATTACATCTACGTAGCTGGGAAATACTGGAGATATCGAACGTCATCTTGATGTAATTCTTTTAATTACATCTAGGTAGCTGGGACTATGGGAGATATCGAACGTTATCATGATGCAATACTGACATTGTTCTGATATTAAATAATAATGAAACAGATGTAAATACCAACATAGAATAGGAACTATATGTACATTATTTGTGAAAGAAAACAAGTAAAATAAATTTTAAAAAATTTCGAAATTGTCTTAAATTTACAACCTTCTATAAATAAACTCCACTGTCTTTCTGCACCACACCACAATCTCAAACTTAATTTAAAAATAGTACAGCTCAAAACGTAAGCCCAGCAACCAACGTATTTCTTGAGTTAAAAATAATACAGCTCAAAACGTAAGCCCAGCAACCAACATTTTGCTTGAGTTCAAAAAATAATACAGCTCAAAAAGTTCACGCAGCAACGTACATTTTTCTTGAGAAGTAAACTAAGAGGGATACGTGATCTTCAACCAGTGAATTTTTTTTATCGTATTTTTAAATACTTCTAATAAGTTATTATAAGATAGATCATGACATGTTAACTTTTTTTATGTTTCTGTGTTTTTATTCTTTTCTAAGGATACACGTTTTCAGAGCCTAGTGCAACATGCTGCAGAGTAATCTTTGAATATCTTTATGTTCTTTTATCACTATGACTCACAGTAATGCAAAATTAGGTTTTATGTATAAAAAAAAGTTCAATACTGTGACATTTTAACAGCGATCATCCTTAATAAATTATGAACGAACGTCGTTTACCAGATTTGCATACTTATATATTGTTATATCTTTCTAACGTTGTTTTTGTGGGACACAAAAGCAACCCAGGTGATGAAAAACTACATTATAATTAGTTATCGTTAGCCAAAAACTAAAATTAAGTGAAACAATTCGGGTAAAAGTAGTTAAATATTACACAATATAATGGAATTCATGACCATAAAATAAGCGAGCAGTGGTATTATGAGGAGTCCTTTTTAGTGAGCGATATTGTCAGGATTTTTTATGTATATTTTAATCTATATGAATCAGATTTGTCTTTCACGTTGGGGTAACTTTTATGTTTCCTAAAATTGCATGGCAGGGATTGTGTTTATTATGCACTTATTTTTAGTCCATGTATGCAAAATATAGGAGAGCTTGTACTATGACCCCAGTGTATTTTGCTTCTGTGTGTTCGTTAGCATATACCTGACCTTACTGAATACTTTTTTTTAAAACCCAATTTTACTGTTTTTTTCTTCTTTTTTACCCCCCCCCCCCCTCAATTTATGGTGAAAAGTTTTAGTCAAAAGTTCGCTTTAAAGGTAGACCTGAATGCTATATACCACAACTGTGAATCTTACTTTGATAGATATGCACGTGCACTGCGAAGACAAGACGCACATTCATTCACTGGATCAGGAGGTATGGCTATTTATTTACCCCCAAAACGAGACCTCGATGGAAACAGCCTAGCGGCTTTTTGTAAACAGCCCGATACGCACGCGCATGTTGTGACTTGAACCTACGGTTTATGTATTATTTTTTTTAAATATCCGTGTAAATATATTACATTATTATATTGAGACGGCCAGGACATACTCGTACTGCCAGAAAACAATGAATAGAAAATGTTACACTCGACATTGGCAAAACAAATGTAATTCGCAATGCGGAATTCCTCCAGTGACATCACACAGACTCTAGTCACGGAAACTGCTGAAGCTGTACATGGTGGGGGGGGGGGGGGGAATCGAAATTTCCTAGGCCTTTTCCGTCAAGTCAAGAAAGAAACATCAGTTATTTCACGACCTGACTGAAATGGCCGAGTGATGTTCCGATCGAGGGGTAATATTTTGACATGTACATTTAAACTGAAATAATTTCCGCTTTGTTTTATTACAGTTTCTTGTATGCTTGGTCTATTTGGTCAAAGTTTTGAAATCCTCTTTCGTGTTACTTTAAAGCAAGGGTGTCAAACATACGGCCCACGGGCCGGATACAGCCCGCCAGACTCATTATTTATTATTATTATTTTTAAAAAAATATTATTATTTATATCAAATCTGGCCCGCCATAGCAAATGAGTTTGACACCCTGCTTTAAAGCTAACATTTTGACAGATTTCAGAGGACACAAACGATTTGTATACCATCCACGATACATCTGAAAGAAGCATTTACCGATAATGTTAATGTAATTTGCATACCCATCTGTCCATCTTTCTGTCCTTCTCTCCGTCATATCTTGGTTTAGTTTGGCATTACTTTAGGTGCATTTTTCAGGCACTGTCACTTATAGGGTCTTGTAGTTTAAGGCGTGGACCCAACTGGGAAAGAACTAAACTTGTCAAAAGTAGGTTACCATTACCTACATTTCACGCTTCGGTGACTTATATTACCTTGGGCATATGGTCCGTGTGTCATACAACGTTGAGTGTACAGTCATGTGGCTTTGTCTATTGATCCATAATATTGCGTAATAGATTATCATATCAAATCCAGGTCACTCTGACCTACATTTTATGCATTCACGACTTTGAGCTACGCTTTATGTTAGTTTCTCAGGCAATCTTACTGGTAGGGTTATGTACCTTTGTATAGATACATTGTAATATGTATTGCACAATAAATTCAAATACAGGTCTCTGTGACCTATATTTCATTGACCTTTCTCAAAGTTGTTTCTTTGGTATCAGTGTGTTGTTCACTATTGACTCAACAGGTATATGTATATGTCTGTTTACTGAATCATGGTTTTGTAGTAATCAGGTAAATTCCCAATTAAAGAGTGCATTGTTTATATTACCTCATTCACCTGCCTCTGCTGTTTGCTGAAATTCCAATACAAAATACATAATTAATTGTGCCCCAAAAGGCAAGCCACACTGTCAGCCAGGTTTTATGATACTAAACCTTTATTTAAAAAAAAAGAAAAAGAAAGAACAACAACTTTAAATTTAACTGCCTTTCAAGCTAAGATTTTCTTCAAATGTTACCGGTTGATATTTGTGTACAAGCGAGCTATGCTGTCTTCTGTTGATCCTAATTTAGAGAAGAAATCACTACAGACTACCTATACAAAGATATCTTAATGGTAGGAAATTTTTGACGAGCACTTTTGTAGGCAAACTGTATATCTCCTTGTTTATTTATTTATTTATTCCTTCTTTCCTTAGCTACATATATATGCTTCATAACTTACTGAATTATTGACCGACTCATTTCTTACATGCTGACTTTGCTTGCTTGCCTGATTACTTAGTTATTTACTTACCGACTGACTGACTCGCTCCCTTATTTTTTAGCCTCAGTGCCACCCATGATGGATTTGGTAACAACAACTGCAATGGATCGGACGGCTATATTATGACCGACATCAATTCTCCGACAACGGGACTCATGGCATATAACCCATGGCTATTTTCCGCCTGTTCAAGGACTGAATTCCGGAGCTTCCTTCAAAAATTGGATAAGTGAGTATTATCAGAGTTCTTTTTTTCACACTTGCGTTAGCAGATGCCGATATTTACACGTATAACTTTTCCGACAACAAAGAATATGGCTGCTGTGGAGCTATATATACAGAATACAGATGTTCACTGACGAGAAAATATGTTTCACAGAACTCTTGCTGTTTACAATTCTAAAGCAACTTTTTGTCTAATGGTCTGTTACGCTAAGATAATTATAACATTTATTACATTTGTAAATTCAGTAAATTTTTACATCATGGAAACGTCAATTATTCGAGTACCGTAAGCGCGAGTTACCATCTCGAAAATAGTTCTTGCCTTTGTCAGTGCAGGATTCCTGTCTCTCTCGTTCAGTTTCAGTCAATGTATATAATAAGGATCCGGGTTTAATTTTCGATATATCTATTTATACTGTTTTTTTGTTTTTTTAAATGACAGTTCAGAACATTTGTTATATTAAAAACGTAGGTCAATAACACGCCGTTGCATATCCCCGCACTTACAAACTATGCCACTAAGGCTTGGCCTGAGCCAGGCGCCAATGTTGCAACACTGTAAATCTGTATTTGCCTCTACATGTCCAGTTAGTGTTAAAATGGTTATAAGGTGGGGATCTGGATTGGTTCCAAGTCACAAACCAAGGGCACGATCCCTACTCCAGGGGTATGACCCAGGGCCTGTGTTGGGTGCACACGTAAATTTGTCTTCACATTGCCCATTGTATACTAGATACAGAGTGAGAATTTCAATGGTTTCCAAGTAAGGACCCAAAGTATGACCCCGGGGTCTGTATTAAATATATGTCTGATTTCGTCTCCTCATGTCATTGAAAAAAAAAAACAACACACACACACACACACACACATATATATATATATATATATATATATATATATATATATATATATATACATTATGTTATAGACGTGGCCTCGATGATGACACATGCCAACTTTTAGATCTACATCTACAATATTGAAGAAATTTAGATTTTTAAACACAATGCCTTACTACCACCACTAGGGGTCATATCAAAATGTTTAAAACCGTTCCTCGCATCCACAGTCCATCCCCAATCATATCCCAAAATTTAAAGCCAGTATGTTAAGCCCTGTAGGAGAAGATACACTACATTACTAACAGATGTACTGACAGAAGTACAAACAGGCTAGACCATATAATCTCCGATTTTTTTTTTTTCGAAAGGCGCGGTATATAAATATCAGACGGATATATAAAGAAAACACCTGATTATCGAATATTTCTATCTCTTTTTTTTTTTAAAGTGCAGAAAACTGTCTCAAAAGGATCGATGCCAGGAATCCCACAAACTACACCTACGTTCTGCCCGGGACGCAGTATACTGCTGACGAACAGTGTATAATGATGAGAAATGAAAAAGATTCCTATATGTGCAGGGTATTTTCTCTCTCTCTCTCTCTCTCTCTCTCTCTCTCTCTCTCTCTCTCTCTCTCTCTCTCTCTCTCTCTCATTTTCTGTCAAATCGTGTCGTACTCTACAACAAATATCAAAGTTCATATTAATAAAGCAGTTATCAAGTGGATTTGATGCCTAAGATGTATCAGGCCTCAGAGTTAACAACATATAATAATGTAACTTTTTTTTTTTGTTTCTTTATTTTTTTTTAATTGAGGATACAATATTTTAATTTACGGGCAAATTCTGTTCTTTTTTTTTTTTTTTTTTTTTTTTTTTTTGAGAAAACCTAGCGTTGTTTGTGATCTTCTTTTTGAGAGTCTGGAAACCTGATTTTTTTCAATAAAAACGGGAAAAAATATCACTACTGTGTGTACTTGAATCTACCGTTACCAGATTCAGATTTAATACCTTTAAAATTCTGGGTTATCAACACTCTCACCTTTTTAGAGGATGTTTTGTTATTCTTAACATGGCCACAATTTCCACATAGAATCTATGCATTTTATGTGTGTTTTTTATTTTAATCTAATGTCAAATCAGTATACTTGTTAAACATCCCAACACTTCTGCCATAACACTTCAATGACCGTGCCCTCCCTTATAAAACTTTACTCGACTCCAAATCGTACTCAGTAATATTCTAACCAATCAAAGGGATGCATTTGTCAATTTTGAGTGATATTTCCAAGTCTGGAGTAAAAGTTGAGGGGCCTGACCTATCCTCACAAGAATGAATTAATTCCTTAAATGAAGAATTTATACAAGTAACCATATCCATGAAAATTTAGGTTAGAACAATTTTTTTCTTTTGGAATAGAATCTCCTAATAGAGTAAATTCGAATCGGAAAAAGAAAAAGAAAAAAAAAAAAAAAAAACAACAAACAACACCCACCTCTTTTCCATGGGATTTTGGTAATAAGACGGTGAAGTTTTTACACCTTTTTTAAGTAATAGCTTATTCGGGTTATGAATAGATATTTTAAAGTGGTTACTCATAAACCTACCGCAAAGAAATCAGAAATACATATATCATCTTCCTGACATTAGTTGGCGGGTTTCACCGGGTACCAAAGTATTCCTGCAGTCAAAGACATCGCCAACAATAGAACTTGTAGAATCATCGAAGCTACCATTGAAATTTGAATAAATCTGGATGCAATTTTCAATAACAGCATAATCACTTATCCATATGATTTATTCCAGTACCTCTATCAAAATTTTGACTACAGCTCAATTTGCACGGGAATGTTTTGTCATAAATCTGGTTCTCAACAGTGTGAGATTTCTCTACCAGCCGATGGAACTCCGTGTGCACCCGGAAAGGTAGTTTCTTTGTTTGCTTGCTTGATTGCTTGCTTGTGTGCTTGCTTGATTGCCTGATTGTTTGATGTCAGTTTGTATTCTGGCTGTCTATCTGCATATTCGGCTTGTTTTAGTCAAACTATATTGTTTACATTCAAATTTATATATTGCTGTCTCGTTTAAATATCTTTGTTCTTCACTCTATTCTTTCTTCACTTTCTTATTCATTCTAAATGTAAATGTTTGTCTCCTTTATATTTGTTTTCACCTTCCTTCTCTTCGTTGTCTGTATCTTAATTAGTCTATTTGTCTACTAGTGATATTGTGTTGCTATGCGAATCTGTCTGTCTGTCTTTGTGACGCTTACCATTAGCTGCAGAAAGTCTCGCATTGGGTTAAAGATGAGGAGGAAGTAAAAAAAAGGGGAAAAACTTTGAACACAGCCATTATAATAAGAATCATAAGAGAAATATCAGAATACATGGAATCAAATATCCCACTAAGAAAATAATTTAGTTATCAAACCAGGTGCACATTTTTTATCTTGAATCCGATTTGAACTCTCTCTCTCTCTCTCTCTCTCTCTCTCTCTCTCTCTCTCTCTCTCTCTCTCTCTCTCTCTCTCTCTCTCTCTCTCTCTCTCTCTCTCTGTATATCTCAGAATATCCTACTGTACAATCAATAGCTTTAATGACTCCATCAGTCGCAGTTGGCATCTGTTTTCAGTTATATCAGAACAGACATCCCCACAGACCACTGACCAGTCCAATCGTCAGCTTTTTATAAATCATTTCGGGTTGTATTTGAACTTATATTTTTTTTTTTTTTTTTTTTTGGGGGGGGGGGTAACAAAAATTGGTCCTACCCGAGTAGGCCATCTAATATAACGTAGATATTTATTCATTTTTGATCGTTATTCCAATTTTCCTATAATTTTAAGCATAAACGTATAACCGCTGTATCAATCGTAATTATTTTTATATTTTTTTTTTGGGGGGGGGGGGGTGGGGGGTGGGGGGAGAAGAAAGAAAAAGAAAGAAAAACGCTGATTTTAAAAATACATATATTAATAAGTGATGCATTCTCAGTTTTTCACGAGGGTAGCTACGGTACGGTGTCTTAAATAGTACCAGTAGTTGAGAAATAAGGAGCTAAACGAAAGTCGAATTTACGGAACTTTCATTGTTTTGATTTTATTTTAGTGGTGCATAAATGGCAGATGTGTGCAATCAGAAAGTGTTCCTTGTAAGTATTTATTTATTTATTTTCCAGCAGTTACTCTTGCTGTGTACCTATGCTGAATTTCCTCTGTCTCGGGAATCGTTTCCTATTATTTGGCTATTATTGTCCATTTTCAAGACAGAGCGTGCTGCACATAGATCACAAGCAATGAAGTACGCAATTGGTCAGCGTTTTTTAAAAATATTTTTATGGCAGGATAAATCAAGGGCTTACTGCTGTATAGGATGCAAAATAATATACTCATGGTTAGCCTAAACATCCATCTTCACTTCTAGAGAGTTATGGTTCTAATTCAGCGTGAATAAGTTCCGAAATTGCCTTTTGTCAGCTATCCAAACCGCCTTGCAAGTGTCTATATTTTGTATCTCGCGCCTAATACTGAAGTTTGTATACTTTTGATCCCGCGTTACGGTTCATGCGGGTCATTACATTCCATTTAAAGATCATCTACTATTAAACCAATAGTAAATAAAGCCTAATGTGAAATGTAAATTACCCGTATGAGCTGTGAAGTGGGATCAGGAAAATAAATTTTAGTATTAGGCGCGAGATACGAAATGTTATAATAAACTTGGAAGCTGACAAAGAAAAGGCAGTTCGTATAGCTAGCTATTCATGCTGAATTTGAACGAGAGCTGTCTGAAACCGACGATGGGTGATCAGGTTCACATGTAAAATGTCATAGTTTGCTTCCTAAATGGATGAAACACCTTGAAAACTCCTAACATAAAAAACTCGTGCAAATTTTTTACTTCTCTGCACACGATTTTTATATGCAGCATGATCTGTCTTGGAAATGGCTAGTTATATGCAAGCAATAAAAACTGATTTCCAAGACAGAGGAAACTTGGTCTATTCGTGTACCATGCTAAAAGTCAACGAATGGAAATCCAACATTAGCGTTTGTGTATAAAGCATTAAGTCTATCCTAGAAACTGAAATTATTGTAGGATGACAGCGTTAAAATAAATATCATATTTCCAAAGATATGCATTTTTGCCTATATTGTACCTCAAAGACTTTTTGGCCACCAGGGCAACCAAACTCATATATATTGTGAAGTGATGATGACATTATTGTTGCTATTATTATTATTATTATTATTATTATTATTATTGTTGTTGTTGCTCTGATGCTACAGTTATTGTTGTTGTTTAAATATCTTTGTTTTCTCTTGGTATTATTTCTTTTTTATTTGTAATAATAATAATAATAATAATAATAATAATGAAAAGTAGTAGTAGTAGTATTAAGAGCACAGGTATGATGAAAACCCTTTACACATCTTTAGCATTTTAAATCAGTATTTCAAAGGACCTAAAACGTGAAGCTATATTTGTGCATTATGATACCTCACTGAAGTTAATGTACAGCAGTTGTTACCTTTATAACAATAAGAACATGTTTACGATTAATTTTAAGGGTTTATCTTCCTAAAGTTTTACCTTTACATTGTTAAAACTTGATTTTTAATCGGCACCAGAATTCTGCTGACGTGCTGTTTAATACATACATACATACATACATACATACATACATACATACATACATACATACATACATACATACATACATACATACATACATACATACATACATACATACATACATACATACATATATACATACATAACAACAACTACTACTGCATCTACTTCTACTATTAGTATTATCACGATTATTATTATTATTATTATTATTATTATTATTATTATTATTATTACCACTATTTAGCAACGTGTATCCATGGCGACCAGATGAATGAAGTACAAGGCCAAGGAAAAGTCTGTTCTTCCTTGGTGTCTCAGTCATCCTATCTCTGTTATCAGTCTAATATATGGCAACTCTGCTGCAGGTCATGTCAGAGTGTCTACACTGGTAACGAAGGTAATCATATAGTAAGGTTAAATAATACACAAATAATCACAATTTTTATATCTTCTTTGCTATTTTTTGATATATTATCAAGCATGGTCCAACCTTAATTTAACGATATGTCATAAAATGAACAATTATGAATGTAAAATCTGGATAATCGTATACTAGACTCTACTATACTCGATTCTACTTTGCTACACTCCACTCAACTCTTTTTCACTGCATTCCACTTTACCCTATTCTGCTAATATAAATCAATGTCGTATACCATGTTTCAATGCTGTCTTTCACAGTCGGACAGAATGACGCCACAGCGCTATTTAATGGATGGCAAAATATATGAGATATGAAAAGTTTACTGGGGAACAAATGCAAGTACTAGTAATTAAAAACTGCATCAAGTTTTTACATATTTATCATTATCATATCAAATTAGAAAGCTTAAGCATCATTTGGATCCATCTGAAAATCAACAGACTTAATTTGTTTCTATAAAAATAGGCAATGATTGCTCTGTACATCCGGGTAATGATCTAAATGACCGATCACGTGACCGTGTTATGTAATACGTGCAAGAACATAAGCACCTTAA